>JACXGJ010007044.1:0-31931 GCA_016801105.1 Esox niger | reverse complement strand
CACAAATATAGTGCATCTGAACACGTGCTACCACAAATATAGTGCATCTGAACACGTGCTAACACGAATATAGTGCATCTGAACACGTGTTACCACGAATATAGTGCACCTGAAGTTATTTTAACAGGAATTTAATATTTTAACAGGGTTGATTTGGTGCGGTCTGCTCGAACTGCTTCGCATGGCTTTAAACAGCAATGTTCAATAATAAGCATGACAAGTGACAGACATGGCGTGACAGGTGTGTGTGTGTGTACCTCATCAAGGGCGGGATGCAAGGCAAACAGCTCGCGGTGGCGGTGGGACTTGCGGTGCTCCTCGTTGTGCCGGTCTATCTCCTCGTTGGGGGCTCGGTCTAAGAGGTGGGGGAGGAGGGCGTCTGGGACAGAGTTCTTCAGGTCAAAGATACTGCAGGCCCAGCTGCCACGCGGAGTGTCGTCTATAGACATTGACCTACGCTTCACATCATCCTGAGGAAGAAGCCACACCGGTAAGGGGAGACATCCAAGGCAAAAATGGAACGCATCAGATCACCTCCCATTGCTAAGGGTTACCTGGTCGTCCTGGTAGGCACTCATGTCTGGCATCTCATCAGCCTCAAACACCTGCTTGGGCAGACCTTTCTGCCTCTCCTTCTGCTTATCCAGGGTGTTTGGGTTGAACCCAGTACCAAGCTTATGGTATCTGTGGAACCAAGCATGACGGAGTGCGGATGTTAAGGTGTAATAAATAACAAGGCACTACAAAAGTGTTTAAAATATGAGGCTTACAAAGCAGGCGCTAGGAAGCAATAAACAGTTCTCGTAAAAGAGGACTGCTTATGCCTAAATAACAGAGAGGGGCCTCACTTTCTGTTGACAATGGCCCAGTCCTCAGTGTAAGACCTGACGCAGTCCCTGACATGGCCGTCATTTTCCCTGGAACACAAAGAGACACAGAGCTTTACAGTCCGTCTTAGCCCAACACCAGGGATATCCTCAGCCAAGTTCACCGTTTCAAAATAAACTACCCATTTTACCAGACAGCCGTGTCTGGACGTTCATGTCCGTTCTGTTTGGTTACATTGCACCCCTCCTAGACGCCAGGCTGCAGCCATTAGACACCATCAACATGTCAAATCAATAATGCTAATCGCTAGACTGCAGCAAATGTCCTCCATCGGGTAGGGTGGTGGTGAAATTAAGACTCTGAAGTGGGTAATGATGCTCGACACACAACTGAAGGCTTTCTGCTTTATTCATCAGGTAAATCTGTTGGTGTAATTAGTTCAAACATGACGGAGAGTCTTTGATGTGAAGGAATTAGACATCATTGTTCATGTGAATTTCTACAGCTTAGAGGGGTCTGATAACATCTCCACTGACAAGTCTCGGCGGTATTTCACCAGCACCTTGGCAAGGTAGACGCAGATCACATACCCCAGACAAAAACAGCTAAAACGCTTCTGCTGGCTTACAGCAGAAAGCCAGTAAGCGGTAGGGCAACATTTGAAACAGGTGTGTGAAAACAAATATGTGCATCCCTTTGTGTCCAGAGGACCAGAATTGGGAAACACCACCATGAAGGATTTATTCCAGCCACCTATCATTCCAGTGATACAGCGAGGGAGCAGTCCCCATGCAGTCTATTCAGATATTTAATTAATTACTTCATAATGCAACAAATTCCTGTGTGTTTATTTTATAAAAAAAGATGTGAATACCAGGAAATGAAAGCTGAAATTCTTAACTCGTCTCATACTCATCTTTTGATCTTAAATCCAAATGTCTTCAGTGACCATCAAAAACAAAGGAATTTGCCTTGCCGTTCCAATACTTTTATATATACAGTGCAATTGATTTCTATAAGCCTCCCTTCCTCTTGAAATACTTTCTTGGTATGGGCATACGGACTGATCAGACCTCATGTTTGCCAATAGAAGAATCCAATCAAACATACTGACATGGACACCTTTTTTTAATGTATTGATTTACACAAAAGGGACCATTGTTAATGTTGGAGTTATTTTGACCATATGGTGAGGGAGTATATTGTTTTCCAAAATCATATTTTAGACAGCACCGGTCATTACGATATTCATTGTGGTAAATGGTAAAAAGGTTATACACCCAAACCTACTGAAATACACTGTAAACGAATGCAAATATCACTAGTTTAATAAAATTACCTTGAGAGATTTCTCTGCATTTTATAATAAAAAAAATGATAAAGGGTTGGCAACCAACACTCAAGTTTCAATATATTAAACACATTTTGTTAGACTAGAAAACCCACACAGGAACACTCAGGCTTTAGCACAATTCATAAACTTGTGCCAAGGTTGTGAAAAAAAAGACAACTAATAAAAAAGCCACCACCTAGAAGTTTAAGCGAACTCTTGCACCATAAATTAGCTCAACTTAATTGTAAATATTAAGCATTCACTTTGTTAGTCCTATGACTTCATGAATTAATCCAGCAATCAGCAAAAAAAGGTATGTGTCCAGTAATAAAAGTATTTCATTTATTATCTAAGTATATGGAATTTAAAATATAGGTGATTATTTCTGGATGGAAAATGAGAAGGCTGGTTATGCTCTTGGTAACTCTTTCAGCTGTCGAAAAAGGTTAGGTTAACAAAACAGACTCTTCTGACTGAACTTAGATCTCACAGCTCATACAGTTATCACAAAGAGGCTGATGATCACATCAGTTGTATCAAAGGAGATGCATTCTGAACAGTGATTAAAGGAATTACATCAGTCAGCAACTACTCAATAAGACATTCACTGAATTATAACTAGTTGTTTCGTGGCTTATGCACACCTATTTTGAATACCAATACACAACTGTTCCCTGTGTGAAATCAAATAAAACATTCAGTGGGAAATGAGTGATCTTATAATTTAAGATTTTACATTTTTACTTAATTTAATGTTATAATTTCACTTCATTAAAAAGTTATATTTGTTAAGTTTCTTTGCAGTGTTTCAAAGTCCTTCCTTTGGCATTGACCACAGGCCAGGCCCATTGCACTGAATAGTTACCTGCATTAAACAAAAGTGGGTAACCGTTAAGATTATGTTATCGGACTCTTGGTGACAGCTGGTCAGCTGAATACATTTAAGAGTAGCCGTAAAAGACGGACACGTTTGAACTTTCTGAAATAAAACGCACCGGATTTCAGTTGGTATTTGTTCAGGCTTGACCTTTTCCCCTTCTCTTCTGGTTTCACACATGCCTATCTCCCGTGGATGGCCCTGGCTATTTTTATGTTAAAATATGATTTATGTCAAATTAATGACAAGATCGCTGTTCCGTAGCCCTCAGCGGAACACCCTGCTCAACTCCCAAACCCGTTATCAGAAAACTAGTGTGGCTGGAGAGGGCAAGCTTATCCTTTTGGGTGCAAGTACATTTCCACCCTCTCTCTCACTCCTCCAGGAGGAGAGTGATTTAATGACCCAAGAGCTCCAACACTGCAGATTTTTCAGATTTCACTGACTTTTTTGTACCCACCAACATAGGCTTTCACCAAATGTCATGACTGTATTTCTGGAGGTGAATTAATGGCGAGCTACCATGTAGTATCATCTAAATGCATTATCGTAATCCAGAAATTTCAATCACCAAACACACCACTGTGTTTTCCAAGTTTGCTGTAGGGACTGATGAAAATTTGCATTAGCGAGACTAATTTTAGTTGTTAAAATTTCAACTGTTGGACAAAAAAAAGTATATATAAATAAAAGATATTAACGGACTGATGTTCCTCTGTACTACCTAACCCAGCTAGTCTTGTCCAGCACCTACCCATCCTCAGGCACGGCCTGTCCCACGGTGCGACACTCTCTAGGTGTGAAGACAACCTCGATGTCGTCTGGGGGAAACTCGATCAGGTCCCTCAGGGGGCCCGACTCCATGATGGGGGGGTGGGTGATGAGGTATTCCTCAAAGTCCACTGGCTCCACTGCCTCAGTGAGAGGAACCTGAAAGAAGAGTGGAGAGGCTCTGAGTGTTGGCAAATTGAGATATTTTAATAGGCCAAGCTAGCAAACCCAGTTAGCTGCCAAACACCATCACCAAATAGCCTGGCTGGATTATGAGCTTTACAGTCAACAAAACCTATGAAGACCTAACATATGATACAAAACGGACTTTCAAAACCAAACTAAATCTCAGGAAACAATATTTTCTACATTGACAGACAGGCACTTTGTATAATGTTGCTCAGGAAATGCTGGAAAAGCCAACACAACTGGAAAAGCAGGTTCTGGCAAACAAACTACCTCTGGCATAGTCTAATTGTATTATAGACCTGCTTCTGTCCACGTCTAAAACGAAGCACCTGGGGGGACTCTTAATTCCACGCTTTGTTCATTTACAGCTTTTTAGGGAGGGATTCGGAACACAAACACAATCCTTTCACAGTTTAATTAAACAGTCAGCTTTAGCCTAATTAAGGGTGGTTATTTACTCTTTCAGCTTAGTGGTGACGACTGGGAGAGGATGCCATCAGGCCAGTATTATTTTGGCACGAGGAAGTGAAGTCAATGCTGTTCTAGCAAACACTAGCATTAATGGGGAGAAGAGACTGGCAGTGTTAACCCTGACCACAACATATAGGTGAGAGAAAAAACCCAAATGAACCTGTTAATTGTTAGTTAATACACTGAAACCCATTCACCCATGCTTTGTGAGTAGGCACTTACAGTTGTGCTTGTGGTGGCCCCCGCGTTGAGGTTCTTGAGAAGCTGTGGGGAGCCCCCATACTGACCAGCTATCTGCTTTCTCACCTCGGCTGCTACTGTCCTGCAGGGAAATTAGACAGACGTTTAAAAGGAAATATCAACACTATCAAGCTAGGCCCCCGTCCTCAACACAAGTAACTCACAACACAAAGATGGTTACTGATGCAGAAAGAGGTTAATGGACCGAAGAGTGTTGGGTATAGAAGAACAGGTCCAAAATGTAGGTATTTAAGAACAATTGGGATATCGGGCTGTATCTGCTGGACAACATTAAGAAAGTTTTCCTTTTCGGATCAGAAGGGACAAATAAATTACAACCTGTTCTTAACTGGAAGCATAACTAGCATGCAGAAACCATTGTGGTAGCGACATTTGTTTCATTTACAACACAGTTGATTAGTGACAACACCATACATATTGCTTCAATGTGTCCAGATTATGATTGGGTTGGGGCCATGAGGCCATGTTTTGTCTGATTGTCCATTGAAATAACATCCAATTGATCAGGAATACAGTGTAGACATTGTTAATGTTGTAAATGACTGTTGTAGCTGGAAACGGCTGATTTGTGATGGAATAACTACATTGGCGCATAGAGGCCCTTTTGCGATTATGTTAGCACCGCTGAAAACTGTTGTGTTGCTGATTAAAGAAGCAATAAAAATAGTGTGCTGCGGGAACTATTTAATGAAACTGCCAGTTGAGGATTTGTGAGGCGTCTTTCTTAAACTAAACACGCTAATGTATTTGTGGGAGTTCTACATAATGTACAAGATCTTGAGTTTCTTGGCAATGTCTCAAATGGAATAGCCTTCTCAGAACAAGAATAGACTGACGAGTTTCAGAAGCCATGTTTTTTTGTTTCTGGTAATGTTGTGCCTGTAATCGAAACCACAAACGTTGATGCAGAACATACTGAATTAGCCTAAAGAAAGTGCGTTTTCAGCCATGCTAACAAAATCGCAAAATGGTTTTCTAATGATAACACAATAACACCATAGTTTTCAATTTGTGCACTTAAGCTAGACAGCAAAGTAGCGGCAGGACCCCTTTGGCATGGCACTACATCACACCACCATATTACAAATAAAAGCCTCTCGTCCTCAGTCAGCAACACGAAAGCGCTTGGCTAGGCAACTGCTGCCGATTGTACTGTACAGCCCTGTAGAGCCCCTTTAAATCAAAGCCACCATCCAAACCCCTTTGCACCGCTGAACCTTGAACAAAACAAGGCAGCAGTAACCCAGGGAGGAAGGCACAAACAAACAACAAATTACAAACTGTCACAGGAGAGGAGCGAGGGAGGTTGGGAAGAACAGACAGAGGTAGGTTGGGTCAGGGACAAGGTAGCACAGCCAGACCCATATAATAAATGAATAGGCCATCTAAATCTCAGGCATCGGCAAGTGAAAATAAAGCTCAGAACTTGCCAACTCAGGACAAACACGATGATTATGTAGGCTTGGTGTAGGTCTAGATACACTGTGGCTACTGCAGTGCTGTCACTTGGATAGCAGGCAGATGCAGTGAAGCAACAAAATATTGCTCTGTCCTGCTGCTTTATTCAGAACCTTTATTTAGCCCGGTCACCGTTCAGTAGCCACAGAACAGACAGCTTGATTAAAGCTAGCAGGCCCTTTGTTTTTCCTCCCACAAGTATAATGCCTCTGATGCATAATGTCACACTGGTGGAACAGGGTCACATTTCACACCTAATTAGAGGTCCTCAGGAAAGACCATGACACTACTTTGACCACTTTCTACTGGTCTTTGTTGTTTATTTGTTGTAAAATACAATAAGTCACTGTTTTGGTCAGACCTCAGAAGGGAGCTGTAACTCCGTCAACTCTGAAAAACTGATAGTGATTTTGGACAGGCTCCATATGACCTCTAAATAATATTCACATTCAGTTGACATTTAGGATGTAACAACTACATAAAAATGCTTTTCTGGGTAAAAAAAATAAAATAAAAGCTGGTACTCGCAAATTTGAATTCCATGTTGCAGATCAAATTAATCAGAAGCATTTGCCACCAAAAGCCATGCTTTGTAGATCCTTGAAGGAGAACGCCTGACTCACAGCAACAACAGAAAACATGCGGGAGAAATCGCCACTGTTGTTATTGTCTCATTCACTCAGTGATGTCTGAATAATACCACGTGTTATCAGACGGCGTCTCGTTTTGGTCCGGTCGGAAGTAATTCAGAGAGGCGAAACTCAAGGCTTTCTTTACAACCATTGCTTGATGACAACACAATATGTCATACACTATTCCCTCTCACAGAAACCTATTACCAAAACAATAACAGGTATAATTAGGCCTATAATTTACACTTCTAGCTAACTACTTTATCGTGTTATGCCTCTTTCAGTTTGACATTTATAATTTATAGTTGGGTGTAGCAATAGGATACCTGTCTTAGTCTTGATTGGCACGTGCGATATGACCCATTTTCCACTCCAATGCATTGTTTAAAAAACAGCTTTAATTCTCCTGCTGGCATGCACAGCACATAACTGAAATTGACACAAAGCCTTTTGTTCTTTTCAATAATAGACTTATTATGATCTGAATTTCTTCACCATTTACACTGATGAAATGTGGAAGATGGAGGTTGGAATATTTTGGTTTCAGCCAGACAACTCGAACTCTACACGATTTTAGCTAGATACTACATTGCTCTCTCATGACGTCTCCCGCTGATGTGTCAGTAGCAACCAAGCTAGCTCAGCTGTAAGACACTACGGATTTTATAGTTAAGACCGCTGTTCAATTTGCTGTAGTCTACTCAGTTCAATGAAAGCTATGCCAAATCATTTTAAAGAACGATAATGTTTTTGGGGCTCGTTGGTATGACTGATGTCAAACATACACTTGAATCCCGAATTGCATGCAACAATACAAAAATAACATTGAGAATAACAGACCACTGTCCTCTATGGGCGGGTCTATGACTGACAGAGGCATCCTTGATATGGCTAACGATAGCGTGGCTAGCTTCCTGGAGGCTAGCTGTCTGGGCCTTATTTGGGAATGGCTTTGCCTTCAAACGGTGGGCATAAGACGAGAGGTTTTAAAATATTGAGAAACTGGCTAAACGAGGGAACAATCAGTGTTACAATTGGAATTAAGGCTCTTACCTGCTGATTTTTTGGGCGAAGGCGCGGCGCTCAGCCATGGCTGTAGCCGCTGATGTGCTTGAATTCCCAGGCTTTACTTTCCTCTACTCCGCGGCTGCCTACCAAGGGAAAAAGAGACTGGAATTGCTACCGTAAAGATCATATAGCATGCACATACGAACACTCCCTGCCACAAGTCAGACTACTTTTCTAACACTGAAACGTTAATTACTACACGTTTCATATGCCATTCGGCACATATTTGCTGTTGAATACATTTACAATTTCAAAATGTTATTTCATAAAGTCACAGAGAAGTCATATTGATACTTTCAATTACTATAAAATAAATTCTGGAAACGTAATTTTATGGCAACTGAAGTTTATTTTAACTTATGACTGCAAAGTTCTAATGGCACCAGCAATTCCTCGAAAGTGGTAAATATAAATGTAAAGGATGAGTCTCTGCAGATTATGCTTGTAGTAGCTACGCAGCACCATTTGCATGCAGAATGACGCAAACACCGCTAGGGTCGCGTGATTGGCTTCTGACTGTGGTTTTGGCTTTGCTTCCTCAAAATGTAAACACTGTTTTCTAGGTAGCTAGCAAGTTGGTTAGCGTGCAAGTAGGTACACAGTAGGTATTAACTGAAATGCAAACTTGAATGTTACATGTCATCTACATTTCTTTGAACGAATATCGGTTATGTGTTGTTACACCGGAGACTGAACCCAAAGCTAAAACGTGACAGACAGCTAGATAGCTAACGACCCGTTACTTGTAAGCTAAACCACTGTAAAAATTAACAGTCTGGCAATTGTACTACTAGCTACTAACATTAGCTAGCTTTATGTCTGCGTTCAAGTGATTATCTAGCTAGCCATATATTTGTACGTAACGTCGTTATCTGCCAGTCGGCAACATTTATCTAATATAATATTGCAAGGCCGTTGTCTGTTAATTGACTTAATGTCTTATCTTTTCAGTTTCCCATTCAAATTAAGCCTTTCAGAAAGACTGTTCGGTTCGGAGTCATGCTGGGATGGGTTCAATTCCCTTTTGGTCAAAATGGAAAATAAGGGGACTGATGAGGTGGAGAAGTTGAAGACAAAGTTCTTGTCAGCATGGCACAATGTGAAGTACAGTAAGTGCATAATAGTTATTTCAGATTCCACTTTGGGCTGCTAGTTGTTTATTCAACAACTGTAGCTGTAACTTGAAAAGGTCCTGGATTTTTAAGTGCTCATGGCAACTCCGTCGCTGTCATTCTCGATTCATTCGTTTTGATTGACAGCTAAATGAGGAGTTGCAAGAGAGATTACACATCTACGACCAAGCTAAGACACAGTCAGTATCAATTACGTAAATATGGTAAACAATTTACAATTAGCTACATATTACAAAATAGCCCAAAACAAAGTAGTAAATACAATGCAGAGGATTTTCAGGAAGTACCTGGAAGTATCTTTTATCCTCTAAATACAAAATACGTTTGCAAGTACAACGTCTAAAAACTTTCGCAATAAAAGTAAATATTTCGATGTCAAAACACAACCATCTGTAGTTACTTAATTCTATTTAAAGGAATTTCAAACGCTTTGGACACGAAATTACCTAAATGTAAATTAAAAACAGCTTGCAATGCATTCTTGTTCTTATGCTTCTAATGAACACAAACTCTGAACAAGATCACAATTTCTATCCGGACAGTTACATTTTTTTTTGGAAATTATTAAATACTGCCCCCAAATATTTAGTAATGCAATAAATTGGACTAGTTCAGTCCATTTAAATATATGCACATGATAGAGTAATTCAAATTTGTTACAAATTAATATACATTTGTCACTGCCCATTTTTTAACCTAATACATACATCCACAGGTTATATAGAAAATAAAGGAATCATTTGATGAAATTCTATTATGCTGAGTATCACATAAGATAATGCTGGTCAAATACAGTTGCAAAGACATTTCAGTGACTTAAAAAGGGGTGATTATTGAGTCACTTTGAACAATTGTGCCATGTCAGTCAACAGATCATGACCTGTGGATATAGTTTTAGTGGGAAAGGCAGTTTTTTGATTTAGTAAATGTATACTGGTGGGGACAAATGATTTCTAGGCTCTACTGTTTTTTTTTCCTCTGGACACTGTGTCTGCCAAAGGTCAGGAGTGTGTTGAGAGTGTATATCAGGTTGGTGGCAATGCTCATTCCTGCCCTCACCTCTCTCCACAGATTGTTCTTGACAGACTTAGTTCTGTGTGATTGATTTTATCTGCCTTGGTTTGTTGGATTTGTGTTGAACCATGTCAGACAAAATATCCAAAGGAAAGTATTAAATATGAATATGTGCAGTCTAAGTTACTGCAGCAATGCTGTGTCGGTGTGATCACGAGTTCAAATCCTGCGAATTGGCTTTGCACTGTCTAGGGTTGGTGTGGCCGATAGCAGACAGGGCTTCTTGCACTTGTCTGTCTGAGTCAGCAATGTGAACCTGCCGTAAGATGCTGCAATAATGAGATGAAACGACAACAAATACAATTTTCTTGTAAGGAAACTTTTGCTTTGTTTCAGACTACAGCATTTACCAAGAATTGGTATTACAGTCTGATTCATTAGGCAAGTGTTTGTGCTTGTGTCTGATCATATCTTTGGCCCTCACAAGAAATATGTTTTTAATGTGTCTGTGGAACAAAATGCAAATCAATATAGTATATTTCAATAATTGTAACTGAAAAAGAAAACCACAATTTATTGAATAAATAAGGTTTTGTTGTTAATAGCAGATAATTTATACCTACTTACTCTTTTTCAATGTTGCTCATTTTGATTTTTAGGTTGGGCGTTGAAGTCAAAAACCTACTTCAGTCGAAATTCCCCAGTGTTCCTTCTGGGAAAATGCTATCATTTTAAAGCTGAAGGTAACGAACCAACCCACTTCCTCTCTTTTCGGATTTTGGATCATGATTGGCTGATGAATCTCTTCCTCTCCCAGATGAGCATAGCTCCACAGAGAGCAGCAGCACCGAGGCCTGTGCTGGGTCCCCTGCCACGGGCGGGGGTGTAGAGGCCTTCCGGAGGGACTTTGCTTCCCGTCTGTGGCTGACCTACAGGGAGGAGTTCCCTGCGTTGCCCGGTTCCTCCCTGACCTCTGACTGTGGCTGGGGCTGCATGCTGAGGGCGGGACAGATGATGCTGGCTCAGGCCCTCGTATTGCATTTCCTGGGCAGAGGTCAGTGGGAGGACACCGCTCACCGAGTCTCTTGCTGATTCCTCCAATGCGTTATCCTAACTTTGTTCGTAAAATGCATCAGAGAAGACATTCTGATTATAAAGACCTTGGTTCTCTTCCAGTGTGTTTTGAGAGGGAGGAAAATATGGAGGACGGTAAGATAACAGGAAGGCATTTAGATCTCTGTCTGTTGCTCAGTAAGGAAGTATCCTTGTGATAATAACAAAAAAGGGGAAATTTAGAAGTTTCTCGTTCCTCATTGGGACTTTGTTGATCATAGGTCATGATCATGTTAATTCTGTATTTGGCTCCAAAATAAATGGGTTTCTCTGTTCTTTGGAATCTGACCTCTTGAGACCCACACAATGACGAATATGAACCTCATTTACTGCCATTTTAATGTAACCATTTAGAAAACAATATTTGAGCTGTAACTTGTTCTTCCACTGAATCTAAAATATGTCATTAAAGAAATCTTTCCTGCTATAAAATGACTAATGGCCACTTAAAGATATTTATTGATCAATTTCACTTACATTCACTCTGCAAGGTCATTATGTTAATGCCTTATGCCCTTGTCCTGCTCCTTTTATGGCCTTGGCCACTCCCACCCTCGCCACCCCAGGTGCCCACCCTGTTTGTGGGGCTAAAACGCTGTAAAAGTGAAATACTGGACACACCAGAGATCTATAATTGGACTATTATACCATAGGGCGCTCTCATTCTCTTATTTAAAGTCAAACTCAACTGTTTCTGCTGTAGAGAATTTTTAAAGCAAAACTTCTCCTGACTTCTTTTTAGGCACTCAAGTCTGGGGATGAAGCTAACATGTCAGGCTAAAGATGTTCATACCAATATTTTGTTGCTTTAAAGGGGAACTGACGCCAGTGTATATAAACATGAATGGGACATAATATGCACCTAAATTGAATATGATGCACCATATTGTTCCTGATGGTTTGTGTATCCATGTTTGTCATTAGATTTAATACCACTTAAGAACTGTCCGGTAACCATTCCTATGTTCTATGTTGCCTATATTTTGTGTTCACATTATAATGACACATTGGCAGAAGATGATTGACTCCTGTGTCTAATGAATATATTGGATTGTAAAAAGTATTTGCTTTGCTACCAGTGTCCAACTGACTAAGTATACCTTTTAGATTTTTCCAAACAAACCCTCTCTGTCTGTGCTCCTCAGACTGGACGTGGTCGGAGGCGTTGAGCCTTCAGCCCTTGGACACAGAGACTTGGACCGCCACTGCAGCCAAGCGCCTGGTGGCCAGCCTGGAGGCGTCGCTGCAGGGGGAGAGGCCCTTAGACCCGGGCCCGCCACTCCACGCCCTGGGGTCTCACGGAGGTGCCGAGGAGGCCGACACGCACCTTAGGGAGGTCTACCACCGCACTCTGGTGTCATGGCTGGGGGACACGCCCCGGGCTCAGCTGGGATTCCACAGGCTGGTTGAGCTGGGCCTGGCTTCGGGGAAACAGGCGGGGGACTGGTACGGCCCTGCCGTGGTGGCACACATTCTCAGGTGGGTCTGGTTCTGGGGTTATATTGGTACCATCCTAACGCCATGGGCTGATGATCATGATTTCAATACATTCTTGGTGGCCTGCAATTAACTGTGTTGCTCTCTCACTTTCTGCTCTTAGAAAAGCTGTAGAGAAGGCAACAGACCCAGGGCTGGCAGGAATAACCTCTTATGTCTCCCAGGACTGTACAGGTATGACAGACGAGTCTCCTCTGGGCACCATGCCGAATCTGACCCCCTCATGAGAAGAAACACTGGCAAGCGATAAAAGGAAGATATAGAGCTGCAATAGAGACAGGATGAGAGTGTAGGGTAGGTAGATATTAATAGATACAGAAGATAAGATAGATCAATTTTTATTTCATCGTCATTTTACCAGCTGAGCCGTGTGAGAAACCAATTGTTATTTGCAATACAACCTGGCCAAGGACAGTACGAGATAACGGAAAGTTCCTCATGAAGTACTAAAATAAACGATATACAATGGGGGCAGGCAGATTAATAAATGCCCCATGTGTTGTCGACACAGTTAAGAGTGTTCAGAACATTTGGTGTTCAGGGCTGTCACTGCATTTCAATACTGGGCCAGACGCGTACCAAACATCTGCTCTAGGTAAAGGTGAATGAGAGAGTCACCGGCAGCAACATTACTCAGGTATAGAGAGCATCCAACCCTTAAGCCTCGTTCACACCGGGCACGGCATATAATTACCATACTGTGCCTTCACAAACATCACAATCAATCTCCTGCATCTTTCTAACCACAATCGCCTCGTTTTGTTAGTATCTAGCCAGCCAACTTTGTTTATATGAGACAACCTGTGATGTTTACCAAGACCTAAACCTAAATACCTTGTTGTAAATAGCCATTCAAGCAAAGATGCCAGGTTGGTTAGAATTATGAAATGCTTCATTTATTATAGCTGGCTCACCGTACTGGCAACAGTACCTCTGGTTTGCCACGTTTCCTCAGAAAAGGTGACGAGCAGGAGCTTCTCTCATTAGGTTTCATTGTAGTAGATGTAATGGAAAAAGTCACGCAGACTATTATAGTTATTTTCTACAAAAATATAAAAATGTAACCAATTGGGTCTAGGAAATATCCCCCTCAAATATTTAGCATAAATAAATATTTAACTTTATTGTTGGCTATTACAGATATTTAGCTGTAAAAGCTTTCCTTGCAATCCCATAAGCGCATTGTTGAAATCCACATATTAGCTGTTCTTCGGTGGTACATCAACTTCCGTTTCTGATACCATACGGAAAAGCCCCACACAAGCTTCACACCTGCCGTACCGCAGCCAAATCTGCCCAAGTGTGGTAGATTAGCGATCTCATTTTCCTTCTACTGAAATGAATGGTCTTCTGCCGGAACGCACACATTTTGACGTATGTGGTGTAAACGAGGCTTTAGGAACTCCCATTGAAACAGCCGGTAGGCCCTTTAGATTTTGCTCCATGTGCACAGTCAGAAGATGTCTTTGAATCTTTCAAGGCAGCCTGCGTTGTTTATTGATCAGTATAAAGTGGAATCAAAGGCCTTGCCCGGGTCAATAGAGACAGCCTCACATTACTGCTTGATGTCTGTGGCTGGTATGATTTAAGATCTTCCGTGTTGATTAATAAGTACCACAGTGTCCTGTTGGGAAGCCCACATTTGCAGCACAGAAAATAGTAGGACTCAAAATGGTGGCTTATCGGTTCATTTACCAGTAGGCCAGCAACCTTTGGTAAGCAGTGCAGGATAGAGACAGGAGGTCACCAGATCACTAATCCCAGCTGACTCATACCAGTCCGAATCAATCATATTTATTTATAAAGCCCTTTTTACATTAGCAGTTGTCTGAAAGTGCTTTTACAAAACACCCAGTCTGAAACCCCAAGGAGCATCCAACCACAGCGTTGATGCACAGTGGCTGGGAGAAACTCCCTAAAAGGGCTTGCACGGAGGGGTGAACAGTGTTCTTCTGGCTGCACCGGTGCACATTTTAAGAATTTAAATTGTAGTAATTAATAAATGCATGTGGTGTGTATCTAGTCTATAACATATAATCCAGGTCAGAAGCAGGACCAGGTGGACTGGGACAGGGAGAATCAGGAGGGATTGGTCAGAGGAATGGGAGCTGGAACCGTCAGGCACCGTCTTGCAACACCGCCAGGGGGACTTTGGATCGGGACAAAGGCTACGAGCCTTTCGAACCTGGTACTCCTGAGGTGTGGTCCAGAAAAGAGTGTAGTTAAGATGTTAAACTACAGGGAACCAGAGCAGTAGTGCCGGCAGCCGGAATAGACATTGCAGATGTAAATGCCTGTCCAGCCATAATAAAGTGAGAATTAAAGCTTTCAATAATTCTGTCTTTGTCCAACGTGACAGTTTTTGCAACTTTTAGTGCCTTAAGCAGCAGTTAGGAGGCGTGTTTATTTTCCATCGACAGAAAAGAGTTTGGGATAGTGTTTTCAAGGCTGTAGCTATATGCTAGACCAGAGTAGACAGTACTTGCCCTGGATCCGTTCAGACATTCCAGTGGTGAGCAAGGGACTATAGCTCTTGGGTTAAATCTGTTTTTCTGGAGCAGGTTCTGACGATTCTATGTCCGTGTTCAAGTGCCATGTCTACAGATCGGCAGAATAGTTCCAGTAGTTATATAGATACAGTAGATTGATGAGAATATTGTTAAGAGCCATTTATGGGTGCAAAGAGGATTGATGACGAGGATCGATTAAAAAAGGAAGCAAGGATATATCAGGATTTACAGATGGTGGGAGAGAGGAATGGAGAATAGCAAGGGACACAGAGAATAGATATTCAGAGGCTAGATGGAGAGCAGGGGAGATAGAGAGCAAGACAGAAGAGAGGTGACAGGAGGCTAACCTCCCCTTCCAACCCCCCTTCCCAAATGATCTTCCTTCCTCCGATGTCTTGGATTTTGATTATAGTAATTGTCCTTTAATAGTGAGTGATAGGGGCTGGTTGTGTGAGAGAGGACTGATAAGAGGTGCAGAATCTCCGCTCTCACTCTGCGTAAGGCGGGCAGTGCAGGTGTAGCGGGACACTAAAGATGACAGATGTGGACAGAGGCTTACAATATCTCGCTACTACAGAGTACGGACACGCTCTTATGAGGGGTGACCTGGGTCAATGAGTCATGTAGATGCAGCGCATCGTCCTTTAACCTATTGAACTCTCTACGTACTCTATATCCCTCTGTTGTTTGTGATGGCCACTGGCGATTTGGAATATTTGTACGGCAATTTGCAGTTATTTTGTCAGATTTGGCACCAAAAAACTCTGACTTTGAGCTACTTTTTTGATGGTTTATAGCAGTGGTGTAAATATGGTATGTCCAGTCACCATCCCCCAAGTTAAACACCAAGACATCAAAACAGGCAACAAAAATCCTTTCTGATGCCAAATAAAGCCAAATGCGGACTAGTGATATGAGTGGCTGGCTTTAAGACCATGTGGTTGGCTTGAGCAGTGTTTACAGTTGGAAGCGATGCCACTGGCAGACATACGTAGGACTCTAGGCAGGCTACTGTGTTTGACTTGACATTTAAAACTGTTGCTGAGCTCGGGCAAAACCGGTTGACTTTCAACCAAACCATGCCCTTTAGAACAGTAACTAATTGATGCCTAGTTTTGGTCAGTAAATTTAGATGTACAATTCTTCTTTGTGCTTATGGTTTAATCATGCTTTACGTTGCTTGGCAGTATTTGTTGTGGTCTGAATTAGCTTACAGGTTTGAGTTTGTTAAGTAGAGAGAAGGGGCAGCTGAGAGTGGACAGTGGCCTGCGTCGAAACGGCCCACTATGTGACGTGTGCATTCACCTACTTCGTGCCAACTCATTGGGAGCCATTTATAAGGCTGTAGATCAAATTAAACATGACAAAATGTATGGACGAAGTCTGGAGAATAATGGGGAAATCTTTTCGACGCTGTAATTGGTGATATTTGGACTATTTGCATAACATGGAACAATCCTCGAGGAACTGCTGCAGTAAACGACAAACATCATCATAACAAATGTCCTTGACTGTGTGTCTAGCGGGTTTAAACAGAGGCAGGCAGACATTCGGCCCTTGTGTGACCTCCAGTATTGATCACTCACAGTGTACAGTGCTGATGTCATGGACAGCCACCGGTCGTGGTTGGCCGGGGACGCGGACGCCCCGCCCCTTTCGGACAGCCGGGCGGTCATCATCCTGGTGCCGGTCCGACTGGGGGGAGAGAAGATCAACCCGGAGTATTTCAACTTCGTCAAGGTGGGGAATAACTGAGCCCTCCTTTCCTGCACATGAACTTCGATAGATTATTTTGCTATTTTGTGTAATTAGTGAATTGAGGGCAGAGCAAGGAATGTGTACATTGAGAAAAAGTTGTTGTGTGCTATAAAACATTTAAATATAGTCAAAGAGCGAATCTGTGTGCAGGGGGGAGCTTTCAAACCTGGCCACTATGTAACCAGGAGTGTTGCCGTCTCGTAGTTGGATCGTTTCCGTTTACTGATTTAAAGGTCCGGTCAGTAGGGAGGTTACTTTAAAACGGCACGGTTATTTAGGATCAGCGGACCCCAGGTCAACGTTAGACGCCCTCAGCCACACTAGAACATTGACCCATTCCATCCTGTCCGTTCCTGGTGTGTGTCTGGTGCTGGATATCTGACTGTCCCTCTGGGTCTTCAGGGCATACTGAGTCTGGAGTATTGCATCGGCATCATTGGAGGGAAGCCCAAACAGGCCTGCTACTTCGTGGGCTTCCAAGGTCAGTGTTCCACCCGGCCACCGACCAACCGGCGGGCTCCGAGGAGGGAGGCGGGGTCGTTTCTCGTGGCGCCCCCCCCCCCCCCCCCTGTATAAACAGATGAGAAACGCATTCCAGTCGGAGAAGAGTGAGAGAAGTGGATAAAAGAAGCACGCTCGCTCGTGAAACAATGCTTATTTTATTCCCTCTGACCCGTCACAGCCCGGCTCATTCATCACAAGGGGTAAACCTCCCCGGTTGTGTCCGTAATTGATTTCCATAGGAGGCGATATGCATATGGTCTCATCCTCATCCATCCGATTGGGCCCAAAGTGAGCCACTCTTCATCACCTTCAGGGGCCGGGGAAACCTTCAGTTGTACATCTTGGCAGTCAATATTTACCCATTTACATTTTACCAATTTGAATACAGTGCCGGATGATGTCTAAGTGACAAGCAATAAATTCTCGCTGCCAAGACGTGACTCAGGCCCGCATACATCATATGCAAATGGCTGCATATAATTGCGTGTTTGTAAAAGTAATTTCCCCACACAAAAATTAAATGACAGCCCCCTTTCCCCAGCCGAGATAAAAAATGTGCTTGTATAACGCCGTTTGATTATGCAGGCTTTAATCCACCTCGGTCGATATTAAAAAACGAGGCATATTTGACTGTAAGAAGGCTAACAGTAGCCCAGCCGGATGACTTTGAGCTGCTCTGCATAGAAATAGGAAGGAAGGAGCGTGTCGTGGCTCATCTGCTCGGTAGAGTTTGTAATAATCCGATGTTTTTTGAATAACTTGTCTTTTGTTTTGTCCTTGCAGATGACAGCTTGATTTACATGGACCCTCATTACTGTCAGTCTTTTGTGGATGTCAGCACTAGCCATTTCCCTCTGCAGGTAATGGGAAATTACACTGAGCTGACTGGGGCTCAGTAATGTGAATTTAATAGTTTCTGTTAGTACTTAAGGGTATGAATCCTAAAGCAGCCTCCGCTCAATTACTGAGTCCCTGGCTGCTGATTTATTTTCTGCTCAGACATGTGAGGCTGCTGCTGATGAGTAATATGGGGAATATAGGAGCTCTCAGATACTATGATCCTGAATATTTCAGCACTCGAACACATAAAAGCCTGCATTTATCACATTGGATTAGACCAGGGTTTTGGAACTGGAGTTTTCCCGACGCTTGGTCATGTGAGCCGGCACCCGATGTGACAAGAGATCAGAAACTCGGCTATTCCTCTGCTTTCACCGGTCTGCCAGTGTGACAGCAGATGGAACATTTCCCGCTTTGCATTCGGATAACATACGTTGTCTCTGTATCCGGTGCTGTCTGTTTCATACTTATGTTGGATACCTTGCGGTACTCACACAAGTAATTCAATCACAGATTTTGATATTACAGTTATTAACACATTTCTGTCCATTTGACATATCTAAATGTTTTATTTTCCGGTTCTAGTCATATCATTGCCCATCGCCAAAGAAGATGCCTTTCAGTAAAATGGATCCCAGCTGTACCATAGGCTTCTACTCTAGAAATGTCCAGGATTACGAGCGAATCAGTCAAGAATTGTCCAAGGTGGGTGAACAACAGGCCAGATTATATTAGTTTATTTCTTAGTCTTCTGATGGATTTCCCAATGAAACGCATATTAAGTAAAGATTGGCAGAACTTGTTATTATATATATCTTACATATGAAAGAGAAAAGACAGTTTAAATGTAAATAGTTTGATTGGATTTTTCAGAGTAAAATGCTTACTCATCGGCGTAGGCAACCAATTGTAAGTGGTAAATCTGCTTCATGACCATATTGTTTGTACACACACACACACACACACGCACACACACACACACACACACACACAAAATTATCTTGACACCAGGGGGCAGCATTTAGCTGTGAATCGGAGACTATTCTTCCTTTCCCCTTTCCATGGGCTCTCAGGTGGGTTTCTGTGATACAAGAGGCCGGGACCTTAAGCACCTTCGTGAAACTTTCCCGACTCTTATGTAGCGTTATTGTCCACTTGGTTTTTGTTTCTGAATCAGGTGTTGCAGCCGTCAGCGAAGGAGAAATACCCGGCGTTCACGTTCATGCAAGGTCACCGAAGAGATTACAACCTTTCAGCCGCACTGACCCCAGAGAAGAGAGAATGGCCCTTCATCCGTGACCCGCGGACAACGGCCGCCACCTCGGGTGACTTTGTGCTGCTCTGAAGGCTTACGCCGAGGGCAAAGGTCGCGGTCAGAGACTTATCACCGTCCGGCAAAGTGACGTTACCACGGAGCGACCAAAACGGGGGTCATCTGAGGCCATCGCTGGAACGACTGGACCTGCCATGACCTCGGACACTTTATGGATACCTTATGGATTCTGTAGATAGTCCGCCATTATTTCAGACACAACAAAACATGTCCACTAAGCGTTCCTGTTCTCAGCCCAGCGTTCGTGGTTTAATTAGCAAAAGTGAAAATAATTTCAAATGTTCGCCTATACTGTCGGTAGCTGCGGTTGGTTTTTCCCGGGCCAATGTGATGTGTAACATTGGGAAATGGATCGAATTACCAAGGTCCCTACGAGGGGTATGATGGTATTCTGTTATATACACTGCATATTAACACTGCTGGAGAATTGGGTGCCTTGTCTTTTCGGAAGAAGAATTCTCAGCCTTTTTGCCTTTTTGGAAATGAGTGTTGGCCTAATGTGGGAGACTTCCATTGACATATTGAGCAATACTCAGAAACCGCCCAATGTTTGATCGGTTAGAGAGGTTGTTCGGCATAATACGTTTTATATTAGGAGGAATTGATGTAACTATTTCATTTCAAGATGTTTAGGGTGTTTTTTTTACTTTCAATGCTAGTTTATTTGAGCCTTTCTGATTATTGTCCTGAAACGGTACTATGATGTGCATTGTTTTTTTCTTCTCAAAGTGAATTGCTTTTGTCATAATAGGAAGGTTTGTCACTGTCAAAATATGTGAGGGTGATGGTTACCCTAGTTGGTTTTATTATAAATTCACTAATTACAAACTTAAAACACACTATAACTGCATACTAAATTAAATCGAATAGTTTAATCTTCTTGTTTAAAAAAACCTTTGTAGAATGCACAGTTTTATATTTGGGTAAAAATAAGTTTAAGTAGAATTGAACTGTTGTACCAAGGGTAAGATTTTGCTGCTTCACAATCAGCCTCTCAACTGTAAATTCAGAAAGACAGCAGAATTCTACCTGTTACCAAATGTTGGCAAAATTCATCTCTTTATCACGATATTGATTCTCACATGTCTGTGCAGCAAAGTAGAATAAAGTCATAAAACCTTTTTTTAGATTTTCTGTGCATCTATCTACGCTGTTTGAAATCATTAAAGAGAGAGATAGCTCTGGAAAAAAACAAATAGGTATTTCTCTTTGGTCGTATGTTGCAATGCCAAATGTCATGTTTTGAAATGTATTCAGTCTTGTTTGTTACCCAGTCAAATGTACTAGATTAAAACGAGTCGTGAGCGCTAACCATCTCTACAGCCCATTAACCAGACGGCGGGAAAATGTGACCCTCTGACACAGGCTGGAATTGTGTCCGACTGCTGAGAAGAAAATATCCCTGTGTGCGACCATGCTCTGTTGCCATGGGTAATATTTCTGTTGCCCCCATCGCTTGAGCTATGCTTTATATGTTTTAGTATACAATACAAATTCTTGTATTATGAGCAGCTTGGCCTTGGGTTAGGGCTTCAAGGTCATGGTTTTGGAGGAAAAGTTGCCCTTCTGAAGGGAAGCTGGGTAGAGGCGCGGATGGACAGAGGAAGAACCAGGCGTCTGTTCCCAGTCCATTCATTCATTGAGAGTCCAGAGAGCTGGCAGAGGAAATAATGGCATCATTTACAGGAAACGACTGATCAGTACATCCAAACAAGGCTGTTTTTAGGGGCCCTCGACCGGCTGTGTGGACAGAGTGCTGGACATGGGGTTGTTAAATATGCAGCAATGTTTCTGTATTTTGTTGCTGTGGATGTGAGAGGTTACTGTGGAGAGGAATGGAATTGGGAGGGAGGGGATGTTATGAAGGGCAGGATTTGGGGATTTCTGTCATGCCCCAAATTAACATGAAAGAGTTTGCTGTGCTGGGGGCACCAAGTTGGCTGGTTTCTGCGTGTTGTAAGGATCTGCTGTGTTCGTGGTGTATTTACAGGGATGTATGAATATATGATTAATGACTCATGGATGGGCTCAGGGGAAATGCAACAAGTTTGTATGCAGTGACTTTACAAAGCCACACAGACACACACACAACAAGCAAAACCATGCCCTCCTGTTTAACACAGAAGCAAATGCCAATGGGGTCATTGACATTGTAGATTCTTGAAAATCTAATCTGTCCAGCCGAGCACATTCCTAACATGAGAGGGAGGGGAATCCGTGAGAAGCACCCTTCTGTCCCAATGTTTGGAGCTCACAGACGGATGCTCCATACAGATTTAATTTTGGTGTCATTCACTGAAGGAAATGGCTTGTGTCGACGGTCACGCAGCCCTCGGGCAACGCGTGTTGCAACGCGCGGGAGCAGGAATGAAACGGAACTGGCGGTACACCCATAATTGAGACTAGAGCTGTGGTGACACCTCTTGGGTGACTGGAATCTTCATATTAGTAAAGTCACACGCTGTATTTGAGCTCCGAGTGATTCATAGAGGAAATTATAAGAATAATTTGGTCTTCACCATATCTCCTACCAACCCTTTGTAGTGCCACAATGTCAAGATGGTTAATAAATCAACAAATAGAAATGTTGTTAATGAAAATATTGCCACCAAGCCTGATACAGATTGTCTTTTGTTAATTGTACACCTGTTAAACCCCGGATTATTAACAGTGTGGCCTAACCTTTGGTCCTGAAGTGCAATTAAACGTTGCATTTAGAGAGCTGTTTAATTAGAGTATTCGCCATCGTGGTGAGCTCGAATCTGTGTACCCCGTGAGTGCCTCAGCGCGGAGCACAGCGGTATGATGGATGGTCGGGGGCACATCCATTGGAATTAAATCTGGTACAACAGATTACGGGGAAAAACAGAGAGTAGCCTATGTTTGTGTTCTTGTTTTACTATACTTTGGAAGAACGAATAATCCGACCTCAACGTAACAGACCCTGCCCACACACCCAGCTGCAGCTGGACAACAGTTTACTTTGGCAAATCCATTGCCAGCCACATAGAAAACTCATCTCGGCCTGATATGTCTAACAGGCTAAAGAAACGGCATTTGTCCTAGTAGTTGTTAGAACGTAAATTCTGCCTGGTCCATTATGGACCGTCCATGTACTCTTCCAGCCTGTCTTCAGGATTGTTGAAGCGTACATCTGCTTGTTTTCTACCAAACCGCCGTCCTGACTTCCTGGCTGGGCAAGCGACGCGACAATAATCAGACCGGCTTGGCCAGATGTGCTTCGGAGGACACGTCCCGATCTTCCACTCTCCCAAGCCTGCTGGGACTTGCTCTGTTCAGGCAAGGTTGAAACCATGAATATGACTTGAAAAATTGAAAGGAGATTGAAAGGAGAGGAACATGAACTATAAAATTAATAAAAACATATCCTGCAAACACTTGAAAGTGAAGTGTTTCAGTGCAGTAGTTTATATTAATTTCCATGACAATGTGAGTTTGTTTGGAATTGGATGTGACCGTTTCTGTACAAGGAGCCCTGAGAAAAACCTCCTAGCCGTTGTTGGCTAACCTTGCCCGGCTGTGACAACACTGTGGGAACCGGAGTTAACATTTAGATAACGGATGTGTGTGCCGGTTTCCATTTCCATTCCCGGTGACAGGGAAATCTCGGGCGAAACGGGAGCACTCCGGTGTTTCCGCGTCTCCGGGGTGATGCGGGAGAACACCGAAATGTCCTTATTCCCCACCTTTCAGGCGTGACCGGCCCTCTGTCAGCTTTTACTAACCAGATGCATCCTTAGACTGGATGGGAGGCAGCACGCACCTCAGTGGGGATGAAGGCACAGGATATTGCCTGCTGTATAGCTGTCGACTCAGGTCTTCTAGTCCCGTGTCGGCAGGAGTGGCAAGTGTGTGCGAGTGCGTGCGTGAGTGTGTGTGTTTTCTCCGCCGCTAGCCGTACCTCACCGTCTTGACGATGCATCAGTGTCAGCTACGTCGTACAACCCTTAGGGTTTGTAGTTCCATGTAGCCGTCTCCTCCCAGCACAGTGTAGTACCTTGAACCTCGTATTATGTCTGCGTGTTTTCTGTGTGTAAATCGGGCTTTTTGAAAGTGGGTGTTTGAGAGTGTTGGTCTTGTTTGTGCTTGTTGCCATGTGTATGTGAACCTATGTGATATGTACATCTGACTTAGGCCTGTCTGTTCTCCTGACCCCATTTTGAAATAGGCATTTTTTTTGTCAACTTAAGTGTAAGGTATAAGATAACTGTTATGTAAGAGGTTAGAATTAGTCAAAGTTGTATTATGTTTTTAAGGCTATCAACATGGTTTCTCCATTTGGATAGCCAAGTAAATGTGTGTGTGTGTGTGTGTGTGGTCACGTTGACCTGTGTGCCTGGTGATCTACTAGATCCCACTGGATCTGGTATCACCGTGATCCCAGCTAGCTGCTCCATGACCCGGGTGCTGACATAAAGCCAGAGTAATTAAAGGGGATCTGGCTGTAATTGCCTCCGTGAATCAACTTAATCAGCACCTGCCCCCATTAAAGACTCAACCTGATGGTGCAATCGAACCTTTTTAATACCCCAGAAATTAGAATTATAAAATATTATATGCATAGTAATAATTCTGTTTCAGAAACACTTTTACCAACGAGTGGACCATTGTCCAAGGCAAATATTAAAAGATGAGACTGCTGGAGTGGATTGTGGGTGGGCGTGCGTGTGCCCACGTGTTTGTGTGCGCGTGTGTAAGACTGGAGATCTGCAGAGAAAATGTCAGGACAGTGGAACGTCTCCGGTGGCTATTGGTGTGCATCCACCCGTGGAGTTAGGGCCAAAGTGTTAGTTATTTACACAGCGTAGTGATACGATCTCTGCTGCTGGGCTGACACATAAAACCACTCTGATGTAGAGGTGAGGGAAGTGTCACAACAACAGCACACTGGAGACACTGTGTGTGTGTGTGTGTGTGATCTTTAAAGAATGCCTTAACTGCAAAAAACAGAAACTACAGAGGATAAAATCATTAATGTATTAATGTGCCCATGATTCTAAGACTAGGTCCTCACACTCTGCTGAAATATAGGTCTTCTTAACACATATACCTAATATACTAAAAAAGAACATTTAAAATGATTCAGTGGCTTGTGTGAACGCATTAATTTTCGGTACTAAAAATATATTTTTAAGCAGGTCTCAGGCACTGCTTTTTCTCTGGGTGAAATGCATAATGGATTCCTCTAATCCATTACATCTGGAGAGAGAGAGCGGGAGTCTTTATTCCTTCTCCACTCGGGGTTGTTCTTCTTTAAATGAAGTTTTAATAAAGCACGACGGAGGATGTTCAAGGTCAATTACGAGATTCTGTCCGTCCCGCGGTCCAAACCATACCTGGTGCTTAGTTAACCATAATATCTGTCAGTCACTGGTCCACCCATAGCATGCGTACATGCCGGCTATCCAGAACTATACGCACGAAGGCTGAACCCATCCAACAACTCGTTTACTTTGTGCGTCTACTGTTGACTATTTGTCCGCCTGATTGGCGGCTAAGGTCACCACTGTCAGTGACAAGTGAATCAGAGAGCTCAGTGTCGCCAGCATCATTTGTCAGGCCTTAAGGTGGAAGGATATCTCTTTATGCATCACCAATATGCTAAAAGTCCCGGTGTGTAGCGAGGTGGTGATATTCATTTCATTTGTCCACGGTGCTTGGCGGGCCAGGAAGGGTGGGGGTGAAGCCTTGGTCCGCCACCCTATTAAGAAGAGTAAGGAGGGTTTAATGTAAGGGTGCTTATGAATACACTCATGTATTCATTTGAGCAATAAACGACATGTCGAGTCGGCACAGAAAAACAAACTGCCTCGCTTCCAGCGGCCATTTTAATTAAATGCCATGGATTGTCAAATTTATCGATCCTCCGACCTGACATGAAGCCTGAAGGATGTCATGAACCATTTCCATATTTTTACTGGCCTCTCTCTAATGTGAGGTGAGGGAGGGAGACGGAGGGAGGCTCCACTTGTTAAATAGGCCCGGCTGTTACGGGCAATGGAAGAGGATGGGATATGTCCCAAAGCAGTAGCCTCCCTGTGCTATGAGGCTTTAGGGCCTTTTCTCTCTCCTCCTTTTGCTCTGCTATCTCCCTCTCTCTTTCAACTCCCACTCCCACCGCCGCTTGTCTCTCCCTTACTCCTTATTCCCTCCCCGTCCCTCGCCTCCCCTCTCCTTCTCCCCTTCTGTGAGCTGTATACAGATGGGCATCTGACAGCCTTACAGCTGTTCTCCTAATTGTTCATTAAGTGTTCTATTGATTCCCTGATTCCGAGTACATGTGTCTTTCAGATGCCGCTCTAACACACACACACACACACACACACACACACACACACACACACGGGCACTCACACACCGACGTACACCCACACAAACACCCACACGCACGTCGCAGGCCAGATGACAGGGCCGGCTGATGCAGAGAATGCATGCTGCCACATCCAATCGAGGGCCCCTCTCTCTGAGCGGCCGACAGGACCCGGGAAGCAGCTCCACGGCGCGCTAGAAGGGCAGGGAGGGTTTTATTTTCTAAACTTTTAGCATCAATCAATTAAAGTGCCGGCAGCAGCATGGAAAAATGTTTAATTCCTTGTTAAGCGTTGCCGTCCCAGATTGCACCTGGCTGATAAGAGAAGCTGTTGTGTGAGTCTATTAAAGCTCTGATACCCTCAGTGATTACCAGGTTAGTTCTGTCTACGGAGAGCACAGCTTGACTGGAGGACAATATGGGGGGTTTGCAGGGAGATGGAGAGGGAGGGAGGGATGGATGGATGGAGGGGGTGGAGGAAGAGAAAGAGGGATGAAGGGAGAGCGGGAAGGGTGGATAGAGAGGGAGACGGGGTGATCAGGAGAGGGGGAGGCGATAAGGAGAGATGGGGAGGGAGGAAAGGACGGTAAGAGAGGGGAGGAGAGGGGTAGAGAGGAGGAAGTGAATGGTACGAGAGAGGAGGTAGGGTAGGAGGAAACCGGGCGAGCTGGACAAGCGGAGAAGGAGGTAGAAAACCTGAGAGAGAATGGGAGGGAGAGGGGGTAGAAGAAAAATGCTCTCATTCAGCTGCCGCATTGACTTAAGGTAATTTTTTTTGCCTCGAAAGAAAATCTCCATTTGCGGATTATGGATCGCTAGGATCTACTGACAGACGGGCCAGATTTAATCTGCAGACAAAACTGATAAAACCATGCAAGACCAAGGCCCCAGCATAAATCCTTCTAACAAATAGAGTTAAAACTGTCAATGTTATTTAAATTCCCGTAACTGAGAAATGATTCCTTTTGGTGGTTACTATAGGTGTAGCAGAGACACTGACTCCCACACAATTCCTCGGTTTGACAGTGTGTCCTATAACAGTCTTCACGGTCTCAATTGCGTATTAAAATGATATAAAAAAACTGGTTTTGGGACTTGAATAAACAAAAAACAATATGACACGTAGGGCCCAATTTGCTTCCATTCAGTGAAGTAGGGAATCCCAAACAGGTTTCATACTGCAGTGTAGTTAGATTACTATTATGAGTTCTAAATAAAAGAACTGCAATGAAACCCAGAAGTAGTATTGTAAATCTGTTACCATCTCTTTTTATATGAAAAACCACACAATTTGGCTTTCAAATTGGACTGAGTGCTTCAGTGACTCGTGATATACTCCCTCTGGCGTGGCTGGTGGTCTCCATCCTCCTGGCCGCGCCTCTCTCGCTTTTGCCACTCTCTCGTTTGCCGGAGTGATAATGTTCTCTGTAAAACACAATCACTCAGCTCCCCGCTCTCCTTTGTATAAGTCTCCAGGAGCCCAATCAATATGGCCTGGCTAGGTGACTTATCATCTAGCATTGGGAGGGCAGGGTGTAGGGACAGACCGGATGAGGGACTGCATTTCGATGCAGCCATGAGGCCTGTCGTCTGCCCAACCTTGTTCAGCCCAACTCTCCACCGCAGGACGAACAGGACTTGGTGGGGCTAATTACTCGCTGTCGAATGGAAATGAAGTAGACATTAAATGGTGTAGTAACACGGCAGTAGGTGAAAAACCTGTTATTATGTGTTGCTCTGTGAGGTTTTTGTAGCTGCATTGTCATTGTATAATACTGGAGTTGCTTTGCGTTATCATTCAGAAAATTATTTGTACTATGCGTACATTGCATTAGCCTAACTTGTGCTCCCTCACAAGCTAACCACTGTAGCGGTCCAGCGAAATCAGCACCTCGACAGAGGTAGAAAAAGTCTAGATGGAAAATGAATGGACTGAAAATTCATGGTCCACAGTAACCTCTGAATGAGCTGGAGGTCATACACCCAATCTGGCCTGTACACAGCTATCTGTTCCCTAAGGCCATAGGGGATGACTTGTCATGTGTGGTCATGAACCACTGTATCTTGGCCTTGCTTGCATCTGCAGTTTCCAGGCAATGCTTTCCCGGCCTTTAGTTAAGTATCACTAGCGTAGCTACATTTTTAGATGTTGGCATTGGATTGGAGCAATGGTTCTGGATCGCCCAATGCCTGATGTAGGGCTGTGGTGTTTAACATTTTTTTTTTCAATATATTATTACTTAATAATGAACACGGTCCATGTTCCATATTATACTGATCTACTCTGTATTATTCCATGTAGTCTATTCCGTTTCAGTTAATTTACTTCACAATAAGATATTTATTTGCCAGTGTAGCCGTTAGGCTACAGTAGTATTTCTGTATTTTGCTTGCTCATATGAAAACGGGCCCTGCCGTAAAATGATTTAACCTGTTTGAAAAAAGATAATTACACAAATACTCGACTGACCAGTTTTAAGTGTGCGTTCAGTAATTAATTAAATTCATTAACTTGGTGTGGCGGATGAACCTAAATGCCTTAATCCCTCACTGAACATCCATGTGGTCCATGTGGTAACCGGTGATGTGGAAGAGTTTCCTGCAGTCTTTTAAATGGTTTAGTCTGCATCTGAAATTGGCACCCTCACCCCTATTCTAAACTACTTTCCGACAAAGCTCTTATCAAAGTCTTTAAGCTGTGTTCAAATGTGGTTGACTACATACGGTGCCATTTTAGTTGGACCTTTACTTCTCAGCCTCTACGTTTGACCATCTCTTGATATTCACCTGGACAGGTAAAACTGCAGTAGCGGAAATAGAAATGGGTGTTTACTTGAATCACTGATTTTGTGCATGGATTCTAGTTGGAGCTGGAAGAAAGCCTGACTCGCATCCATTTCCATGGCCCGGTTGCTACAGACCGGGTTTAAAACAGTCATTGTAGCGGGTGTTTTGGAGGTTGACTTTAACCTTGAGAATGTTTTTAACCGAGTCTCCCCCATTAAGTAATGTCTCTAATTATGTTGACATTTCCTTTAAGCTTGTCGCCGGGGCTTTGTTTTAACCATTATGCTAATTCAAGCATTATATATCCGGGGGTATTTATGGGACTGACACCAATGATGTTACAGGTAAAGGCCTGTGAAATGGTCTGTAAACACACAGAATTGATTCCTGGAGGCTGAGGGCGGGGGAGGCGATAGGATAGTCACTGCTGTGCTAAGCTCTGCACCTCCCCCCCGCTCCTCCCTCCTGTCCGGCCCGTCAAATTGTCCCAGACAGCATCAGCAGGCCTGTCGAGGGTCATCAAAAAGGTTCAGAAGTAACGTGCGAAATGTCGACCTGCTTCCAGAAAATAGAGTCTGAATCAATACGGTTTGGTCCCTTTCTAGAGAAAACAGATCACATCCTCGGCGCCCAGCCCATGGTTACTCCCTGCCTCAGTACCATTGACACAGACTCTGAGCCTCAGTCTTTCTCTGGCACACACCTGAACGGTAGAGAAATTCCAACATACTGACTATATAAGGTAAAGGGAAATACGACACTGCACTGCTTTGACAGAAGTCATTTTTCTCCAACATTCTTGCACATTTTATTAACAAACAGGTGCACAGACACTCATTTTAGTCAGATTCCAAAAGGATTCCATAAAAAATGTTTGGCCTATTTACTATTTCATTTTCTTGTGTTTTTTAATAAGTGCTGAAAGTGATTGGTGTGTTTTCCTGACACTATCATGACATGTTATGACATAATATTAGTTAGAAATCTTTTAATACATTTTGTGCTCATTAGTTTTACACTTGTGCTAGTTTTAGACAGTTGTGGTGGATAGTTAGATTTAATTAAATCTACCATTCCCAGTTAAACGATGGATACACAACAAAGAAACCTGGAAGTATCCACAAGCCTCCCATTTCTGTGGAAAAATTTCTTTTTTGAACATTTTGTATATAAACTGTTTTGGTATATTTACCTAAGCAAAACAGTGAAATAATGTCACAGTTATGAACAAATATATACAGCTCTCTTAAATAGACTAGTATCCACTATCAGATCGTATCAATTTGGAGTGGGCCATTAGATCACATGCACTCTCATAAGACATTAGAAATGTTTTTGGCTATTAAAAGCTACCTTATCAGCAAGCTAAGACGAGCTGAGTACCAAACTCAGTCATGTTCATTTTGCAAGGCTCCTCTCTCTTCACGGCTCTGGGAAAAGACTATAAAATCAAGGCCTATGTCTGTAGCCTGTAATTGAATAACTCTAGCGTCCAGCCTGTATTCATTTACTGTACGGCTATCTCCTAATAGCTGATGAATGGGCCGTTTTTTGATTTCAGGCACTCAACCTACAACAAAATTCAGCACCTGAAAAAGGGGCTAGTCTCTTCTAACAGTCTGGTGTGACAAACTAGCATTAGGTCTGTTTTGCTTGCATTGTCTTGCAATCATTTTGCATTAACAATCTACTTACAGCATTGTAATGTTCTGGATATACTGAACACAGGGGATGTGTTAGTTTATCTCCTGTCAGTCTATAGGACACACTTCTCACCAAAATGGCTAATGTCATACCCCCTACATAATACCCTACTCAACACACCTGTCAAGAGGCACAGGGTTAATAATAATTACCTGGCTTATAGCTATACGTCTGGCTGCATAATAAATCAGCTGTATTCATCCAGAGAAAATTCACCTTTTTTCCCCTCCCCAACGAGATGGAATTTAAATACGAAGCACAGGCTAATAAAAGATAGGCCTGTCATAATGAATCAGCTGGACCTGTGGCACCCTTTAAGTGTGAGTCTATCCTCTCACATATCCATCTTTGGGACCATATTCTAAGCCACAGTGCGTCAGAACAGGGGATAGATAGGATGGAGGATAGAAAGGCCCAGCCTTTTTCCGCTCCTCTCACCGAAATTAACTTTGGTCCTGGGGAGAGGAGGAAGGCAGTGTTAGGGACAGCGCAGCTTCATTTTCTCTCCCTGTGATCTCCTCTGCCTTGGCCCCAGAGGGACACACAGATGGATTTGCATGCCACATGTAATCCTCTGTTACCTGGTGCAGATTTATTATTGTGGGAAGCCAGTTTCCTAGGAGCAACTCGGAGGACTCTTAAAACTAAGTGGTACACATTCACACACACACACACACACACACACACACACACACACACACACACAGATACACACGAATGGGAAAACTACATTAAAAGTGTAGCATTCAAAGTGAATTTCTGGCCTTGATTACAATATGGCTGTCCATTTTTGAAAATGAGAATGATGACTCACCGAAAGCTGTCAAAACCCCAACTATATCAATAATTCACAAGTTTGTTGTGTCTTGTTTTCTCCATTGCTTCACCAAAACACTGTTTGCCAGATAGTATGAACCAATGTGCTTGAGGTCCTGTATATTGTGTGTTCTAAACTGACACGTGTAATTTGGTGTCTGCATGTTTTTACGTTGACGGGGTGGGGGTGTGTTTGTCTTGGGGGTTAGAGTGTTGGGTTCTGGTCGTAGAGGTATATTTAGGTGGTGGTCTTGGAGGGTTGTTGTTGAGTTGTGTTGATTTTGCGCTGGTGTAGGGTGTTGGTGTTGAAGGATGTAGGGTGTGTTGTACATGGGTGTTTGTGTTGAGGGGTGTAGGTGTTGAGGGTGAAGGGTTTTGGTCTTGTGCCAATATAGGGTGTTTGTATTGAGGGGTGTAGGGTGTCTATCTTACTGGATGTAGGTGTTGAGGGTGTAGGGTTTTGGTCTTGTGCCAATATAGTGTGTTTGTATTGAGGGGTGTAGGGTGTCTATCTTACTGGATGTAGGTGTTGAGGGTGTAGGGTTTTGGTCTTGTGCCGGTATAGGGTGTTGGTGTTTATCCTACTGGGTGTAGATGTTGAGGGTGTAGGGTTTTGGTCTTGTGCCGGTATAGGGTGTTGGTGTTTATCCTACTGGGTGTAGATGTTGAGGGTGTAGGGTTTTGGTCTTGTGCCGGTATAGGG
>JACXGJ010007043.1:0-31933 GCA_016801105.1 Esox niger | reverse complement strand
GCCCACTCAGTCCCTTAGTCACTCCTCACACACTAACTCACATTCTAAGATTCTAAATCTCAATTTAACTTAGTACTAGGAATATTTGACTAGATGAAAAAAGACAAGTAGACACAATGAACTTAATTGAAATGCAAAATGGCGAGTGACAGGAAGAAAACAAAATAGGCAAAATGTGATGTTATAAATGAGAAGAGAATACCTTCAACGAGGAATGCATTGGGAAGATGAGACTGGGATAGTTGTCAGATAGCTGTCACTGCTGTTCTCCTCTTCTCTGAGGCAGGACAGAACAGAGTGGAGCATAGGGAGAAAGGTTTATGTGATGTGGACCAATTGCTGACACAACACACTTCATTATTTCTGATCCCAATCACCATCACCACCATATATGTAACTTTGAAACTCTGAATCTTCTCTTCGAGCATGAGATGAATATGTCAATATTTTATAGTGTTTTAAGCAAAGGGGATAAGGCAATCGAGAACTGAGAAGGGAATAACCACGTATGCTCATTATATGATGTAGATACAAAATAACGGAAACACCTAAGAATACTGTTAGTTCCGGAAATATTGACACTAAAACAAAATGTATTATTTTGACTCTGTTTGCCACTAAAATGGATTAAAAATGAAACAACCCAGATGCAGACTTTCAGATTTAATTCAAGGGGTTGAACAAAATAAAGTATGAGATCTTTAGGAATTGCAACCATTTTCATACACAGTCCCCTGATTTCAGGTGCTCAAATGTAATTGGACAAATTAATACATCAAATAAAATTAACATTTTTAATACTCTGTCAAGAATCCTTTGTATGCAATGACAGCTTGAAGTCTGCAATGCATGGACATTACCAAACGCTGGGCTTCCTCCTTTGTGATGCTTTGCCAGGTCTTTACTGCCGGTGTCTTCTGTTGTTGATTGTTCGTGGATCTTTCTGCCTTAAGTTTTGTATTCAGCAAATGAAATGCATATTTGATTGTGTTGCGATCAGGTGATTGACTCAGCCATTGCTGAATATTCCACTTCTTTGCCTTAAAAAACTCCTGGGCTGCTTTAGAAATTTGTTTTGGGTCATTGTCCATCTGTAAAGTGAAGCGCCGTCCAGTCATCATCACTGAATTTGGCTGAATCTGAGTAGACAATATCTCCCTAAACACTTCAGAATTCATCCAGCTGCTTCTGTCTTCTGTCACATCATTAATAAACACAAGTGACCCAGTGCAATTGGAAACCATGCATGCCCATGCCATCACATTGCCTCCACCATGTTTTACAGAGGATGTGGTTTGCTTCAGATCATGGGTACCAAGGCTTCTCCATAGGCTTTTTCTTCCCCTCGTTCTGGTACAGGTTGATCTTAGTTTTTATATGTCCGAAGCATGCTGTTCCTGAACTGTGCTGGCTTTTGTAAATGTTTTTTGGCAATCTGGCCTTTCTATTCTTGAGGCATATGGCACCTTGTAGGGAACCCTTTGTATTTGCTCTTGTGTCTTCTCTTTTTGGTGGACTTGGTGGATAACGATATGCCTACCTAATGGAGAGTGTTTATTCACTTGTGAAAAGTTTTTCTTTACTATGGAAAGTTGTCTTCTGTGGACGTCCAGGCATTTTGTGTTGCAGAGCTCACCTGTGCGTTCTTTTTTTCTCCGAATGTACCATCACTGTTGATTGACAGGGGGCACAGATTTTGCTGGTGATGGACAGAAATTGTGTTCCACTGATTGTTGAGTGGATATCTTCAGAATTAAATATACCTATTAGATGTGTTGGTGAGAGTGAAACATGACTTTTTAGAACAATTCATCTTAGTTGTTGGGGGGCATTACTTACTAATTACCCTTCATACTTTTTTCCCTTTAATAACTATTGGGACAGTAATGTCCAAATTGCTGTTTTTGTTGTACACTCAAGGCATATGAAAATACGATTTAAAAGTTGAATATAAAGCAAAAGTATAGACTGAAATCATTTATTTCAGTCTGTTTCAACATACTTAATGTTTTACCAACTGACAATAACAGCATTTTCAGATTTCCATTTCTCCATTTCATGCATCGTTAGTATTGGGATAGCAGCGACATTAACGATAGTGAGTCTGCGATCCATTGTCATTACATCTCTCGGTATCATCTTTTGGGATGCTTTCTCAAGTCTTTACTGCAGGCGTTTTGAGCTGTGCCTGAGTTTCTGACTTCAGTCTACTCTTCTGCAAGTGAAATGCATGTTGAATAAGATTTAATTCAGGAGATTGACTGGACCAAATCTCTGATCCAAAACTGTACTGACTGATCTCTGTACTTTTTAGCTAATGCTAATCTGATTGTGGTTTTGATGTGAGTGTAGCCTTTGTAAATCTGTTTTCAATGTCTTCTGTGAACCGTAGATTGAGATACCTTCATCCAAATATATTTGAGGTCGTTGGTGATTTCTCTGACACTTGTCACATACCTGGTCATTTTTTTTGTCGTCAACTGCCTTTCTTGTCCTTGGCCAGCCTGGCTGTTTCTGACTGCCAATTACTCCAGTGGTTTCTTTCATTTTCAAGGCATTTCAAAATGTAAATTTGTCTGTTGCCAAATTTGTGCTATTGAGTTCCTCCTTTCTTTTAGCATCAAATCGCTTGTTTTTCTATGATAGAAATCTGCCTAGTCTTTATTCCAGATTATGTCTGCTGACACCAAACACAGACTCCAAAGGCAAATTCAAAGCATAGAACTGAGACTGCACATTGATAAGGCAAGTTCATCTCTAGAGTGACCGTTCCACCTACGGGCGGAACGCATGCTCTCACCCTGTCCTCTGTGAAACAGGTGTCACCCATTAGTTCATGGAGATCGCTTTTCTGAAACGATACACTGACAATAGAGGAGACAAATGAGCAATGTAGCATGGCTGTATTAGTAGGACCATTGTACCATTGTGATTGCATGTGAGAGTGATTATATTCTCTAGTTATCTGTCACCTTGTTTTTTTGGATGTCTGTTTGCTCTCCCGGAGTTTAAGTTTAATGGGGAAATTACAAGATTGTAATGTTTGTTTTTGATTAATGTGAAAGTTTGATAATATCCCCATTTTCTTTACAGGAAAATAATGACTGGCTATGTAATTCCTTTGTTGATGGAAATTCCAAATAAAAAAACGTAACTATTGAATTTCCTTGTTTGACTCGTTTATTGCCACCAGTTCTGCTGGAAGATTTCACATTATATTGGTTCTTTCCCCAAAAAAATTCAATCAGATTGAAGATGCCTTTGATGAAGATGGGACACAAGGCAAAATACTCAAAACAAAAAAAACAAGAAGTCTGCAGTACACGCCTGGGAGAGCACTACCAGCAACGATACTAACCCCCCATTCATACCAGCAGCACACCATTGTTGAAAGCAATTCCTATGCTAGCCATTCAAAAAAGGCTTCCCGCCCTGCTCCTTGCAGTGGAATGGCAGATGGGAAAAAGTAAAGCAGTGTTAATAAATATCCCCTGCGTTTCTGTTAGTGAGTTTCATTTTAATGAACGGAGATTACTTAATCAATCAGTTTTGTTAATGTTTTTGTAAATGTTTTCCTTGAACACAATAGGATGCTTTTCCCAGCTTAAAAGTAACTGATTGTCGATAAAGCAAAGGCAGGACAGTATTAGCCCTGTCTCAGTCCCAAGGTCTTACGCTGCTATATTATTGTGCTGGGGGAGTAGGGTCGTTTCTCTTTCCTTGTAGATAACTGACCTAAATTCTTGTAGATCTAAGGAAAGCATTTTCTGAATACAGCTGTATATTTACCATATGTGAAGAAAACATTTTATTTCTTATCGGATTCACATTCAACTGTAGGTCATACCAGAAAAGCACAATCATGAAACAAAACCCTTAGTTCTTTATACTGTGTAATGCCCCCTTTAGCATCAATGACAGCATCCAGTCTTTTATTATGGTTATCTATGAGGCCCCAAATTCTTGCAGGTGGTATAGCTGCCCATTCATCTTGGCAAAATGCTTTCATGCAAAATCTTTATTTGGTCATCTTGGATGCACCGCACGTTTGAGATCTCCCCAGAGTGGCTCGATGATATTAAGGTCAGGAGACTGATGGCCACTCCAGAACCTTCAGCTTTCTCTGCTGTAAGCACTGAAGTGTCAACTTGGCCTTGTGCTTAGGGTTATTGTCATGCTGGAAAGTGCAAGAGCATCTCATGCACAGCTTTCATGCAGAAAAATGCAAATTGCCTGCCAGTATTTTCTGATAACATGCTGGATTCATCTTGCCATACATTTTCACAAGATTCCCTGTGCCATTAGAGCTCACACACCCCAAAAACTTCAGTGATCCACCACCATGTTTCACAGTGGGGATGGTATTATGTTCACTATAGGCCTTGTTGACCCCTCTCCATCTCGTCACGCCAAATTAAAGTGTGCCAGAAGCTGTGAGACATGTCAAGGTGTTGTCAGGCATACTGTAACCAGGCTTTTTTGTGGCATTGGCGCAGTAAAGGCTTCTTTCTGGCAACTCGACCATGCAGCTCATTTTTGTTCAAGCATTTTATGCTCCTTGAAACAACCACACCTCAACCGCAGCTTGTATTTCTCCTGAGGTTACATGTGGGTTTTTCTTTGTATCCCAAACAAATCTTCTGGCAGTTTCAGCTGAAATCTTTCTTGGTCTACCTAAACTTGGCTTGGTATCAAGAGTTCCGTGAATTTTCCACTTCTTAATAAGTGATTGAACATTACTGAGATACAAGGCACACAACCAAAACCAAATGAGCATGGGATGAGATTTGGGGATAGTAACACTAAATGTCTTGCCTGGTTGCCAGTCTCTGTTTAGCTACACTCCACTCTTTATTCTGTCAGATATCACACACAAGGAATGGAGTGTTTGCTAAACAGAGTTCGAGAATACTGACTATCCAATACAAAAAAGTATACAGATTTTGGGGTATCCCCAATTTATAGCACTTACATGGCTATCAAACTTCATTTTATCAGAGAAATAACCAAAAGTACATAGGAAAATAGTTTGCCTAGACAGAGAGCTTATCAGTATGCTACAGAAACCCAGTAAGATTGTGCAGCACATTGGAGACAGATAAGCAGGGGCGTGTGATTTAAGTCTCTGTGGTAATGGAGATTTGGAGACTCCCCAGGTCAGCCAGAGCAACCCTGATGAATCTCGGCAAATAGAAATCACGATGTTGCCCAAAGCCTGGCCAGTACAGGGTGCAGCCGGGCTGACATGTGAGAAGGAAGGATTTAAAGTGCTTTGAAAGTGCATCTACGGTAACATTGCAGTCAATCATTGTGACAGCCTAATTAACATTATCACACATTTAGGCAGAATCTCTTTCTGCAGTCTGTACACATTATCCTGATGTGCCGCAGCTTGGCAAATGAAGATTATATAATATAAAGAAGAAAGTAATTAATTAAACCACTTTTCCTTACATGATGTGAATAATAGTTGGCACATATATGATGGTTGGAAAGAGCCCTGTGAGATGTTTCTATTTCTATGACATCTGAAGGGAATTATGTGTGCTAGGAGAGTCAAGGGAAGTCATTAAGACAGACAGAAACCCGGTTTGGTCAAGTCATCTCAGCAAGCCTGTCAGTGAGAATCAATGGCCCGTTGATTAACCTACTCATGGCCAAAAAAGAAACAAATCAACTCGTTTCCTCATTCAGGTATGTCCTCCAAACTCTGTGGTCTCACAGGACAGGCACACGCACTGCAGTGAGCACATTTAGTCAACTCAGGAAGCTGCTAGAATTCCAAAAGAATACATTGGAAATAGACAGAAAAAATCACTTATAACTTATAAGACTGCCTCGTGTAACATTCTATACAGCTAATATAGTAATAGACATGGACAGAACGTGATGATGCTATTTGTGTGAGACTCTCACAGGGTCCTTGAGACAAGAGGAGCCAGGGAACACAAGGGAACATCAGTACTCGCTACCTTGTTCTGACTAATTGTCTTAGTCTGAAAAGAGCCTCATACTCATCAAAGCAAACCTTTACAAACGCTGCTACAGACATCAGTCTGTCTGATTAAGTAGGTAGCTGTTCCAAAAGAGAAAGATCAAAGCATGTCAATAGCTTTAAAGGCAGAATTTATTCTTGTTGGGTTCGGGAGGAGGAAGATGATCGGTTGTGAGCTTGTGCATGGGCTCTGTGAGAGGCTCTAATGGACCTATTTATGCATTCCCACAGCCACCAATTAATTACGAATGTCAGACAGCACATAATGGAAGCATTGCCTTTAGTGTGGAACTATGTACTTTATGCAACAGTACATTGTTACTTTAATTCAGCATGCTTTCATGACAGTCATGTACAGATAGGCCAAATTCAGCAACATGTGTTTAAAGTTAATATGTTCATAAATAGTTCACCTATGTACGTTTGAAGAAAATCCTTCTCTTTTTAGGGCGATTTTTAAGCCTGATGCTATCTTTATTTGGAATATATTTTTTCTGGTTCTGTCTGATTTTACTTTTAACATCAAGTGCTTTTTGACATTATGCCAAAACACTAGCAACATAACTCTATTCTATGATATTCTTACATTTGAAAATTAATCTCAGCTCCTTTGACTGTTTGGATGTTGTCACCTGATCCTGCTGGGACAAGGCTTGACAAAAATGACCTTTAAACAGACAGTGTAAATTGAAACTATAAGCTATGTTCTGGGAACATTTTACTAGTTTTAGTAAACAGCTTTAGGATGTGACAGGATGGAAAAGGTAAACCGCCAAAAATGATTAGAAATAAATGTAGGTATAGACTGACAGTCCATTACATATTACTTAAATATTATATGTTTTCATTAATTACATTTTACATCAATTGTTCAAATATTAAAATTACCACTACAGATTTACAGATCTCTCACATTGTTGGGTCATGGTTTTTCATAATTGCTCACATGTTAAAACTGGTTCTATGAACAATATACACAAAAACATTTTGTGACCAAGTCATGAGAAAAGCATTGCCATTATTAACCAATTCTCAAATCAACACATTTCTAATACTCTGAGCAAACAATCTAGCTAACAAGAATAATTAGACAACTAGCAATCAGAATGTTGGCATGAATAAATCGTGCCATGTGACACACCCTGTTAGGCTGAAGGGGTTTCCTTGTATCAACAGTTGTAATGACTAATAAAAGTACTGAAATATATATACAGTATACCAAGTTACATGAATCCATTAGTGATATTTAGAGATCACACTCAGTTTAGTTACAATTTAGATAAAACAATACACATTCATTCCAACCCAATTCCAATACATATCTCTTGAAATTACTAGTTCTATAGAACTCGATTCCAACTGCAGGTTATACTGCACTCTTAATATGCAATAATAGGAATGTCTTTGTTAACACTAATTGTACCTAGTTAAGTTATGAATACCTCTTGTACATATTTCTCTTTTTCTCTCCTTATTTGAATTAATGGACCACTTCACTAATTTACTGAAGATGTACTAAATAACTAGTTAGCAACATTCCAACAAACTACGATATACACATTTTTGTACACAAACATTTGTACTTAACTGGCTATCATTCACAAAAGCTGCACGTTCTGAGCACATGTGCTAGATAAACCCGCTCAGTGAAAATTTGCATAAAACACCTGCAGCTGGGACTATCCAAATCAAAGGATTGATTTTAACAAGAGGTTAGCTGGCATTAATAATGTTTAGTTGCAAATTATAGCACTTTTGGTAACTAACAATATTCAGACCTGAAGACGGGGGATAATTGTGAATAAATTACACAGGACACAGTGCTGCTTTCCTTGTGTCAAGGGTTGGACTGACTAACCCTACAGTCCCAATGACAGGAGGCGGCTGACATTGTCCCGCCTTTGCTGTTTTGACGAATCAGTTACATACTTTAAGCTGGGAAAAGTTGCCTGTTGCGTTCAAGGAAAAAGGCAGGCCCCAACATAAACAAAACGGAGCAGTAAGCTCCATTGATTAAAATGAAACACACTAAAAGATAACACAGGGGATTTGAGCAGATTTCTCTGCTATAGCCTGCTACATGGGGAATCTTGTGAAAACTGGGGGCAGTATGAATGCAGCATGATAATACTGACAGGCGATTAGCATTCTTCTGCACGAAAGCTGCGCATGGGACGCTCTTGGACTTTCCAGCATGACAAGGACCCTTAGCACAAGGCCAAGTTGACCCTTGGCCCTGAAAAAAGGTGAAGGTTCTGGAATGGCCATCACATTCTCTTGACCATAATATCATCGAGCCACTCTGGGGAGATCTCAAACATGAGGTTCATGCAAGACATGCTCAAACGTGCGGTTCATGCTAGACATGTTCAAACGTGCGGTTCATGCAAGACATGCTCAAACGTGCGGTTCATGCAAGACATGCTCAAACGTGCGGTTCATGCTAGACATGTTCAAACGTGCGGTTCATGCAAGACATGCTCAAACGTGCGGTTCATGCAAGACATGCTCAAACGTGCGGTTCATGCAAGTTCATTGCTCCTGCTTGAGTTAGACAAATTTCAATCAAACTAAAGCACAATATGCTAAATAACAATATTTTAATTTTTATTCTCTGCTACACGCAACATCAATTTGCTTCCTTTGCGAGTCACACTGACAAAATAGGTGCGCTTCGTTGCTGAAACAAGAGCGAAACTCTCTTTTGCAAGTAACAACCCTGGGAAATTGAACCAAAGTGTGCCCTATGACAACATCTGCTCACTACGAGAGCATTTCTTAGACCCATTCCATCTGCCTCAATGTCAGCACAAAAACAAGTATACATTGTCCTTTTATTTTTGGAATTGGGTCAAAAGATCCAGGACCAGTACAAAAAGACCCTGGGCTCATTAGCCCTGAAAGCCCAGGCCTAATGAGGACCAGCATTTTCGTTTGCTTCCGCATTTCTATTGTCAAATATGTACACAATAATAGTAATTTTGCCAGAATTGTTTTCATATAAACTTGGTAAATTGCTATAACTCAGTACAACCGCTAATGCTGTAAAATCCAGTTTGAACGCCCACAAACAAGCAACTGTTGGTGTAGCTAGTGTTGCTGGTAGGTCTACCTGGTGTTAAAAAGATTTTGTAGGCCTAGTAGGCCCATCAAGTAGGCCTATCGACTGTCATTGTTCTGTGAAAGATGCGTCTAGTAGATAACTAAAAAACATTTGATATGGCTTGGCTAATATTATCGTAGACATACTGTTTTTATCAGCCATCCATCCAACCAAACCCAGAATTTTTTTTACTAGTGTGTCCTCTGTCGCTAATCTGGTTATGCAGCCCACCTTTGTGTGAGTGATGATCACACACAACTGAGGTGCGCAATTCTTGTATTCAAAAGTGGATTTGCAAGCAACCAATCTTAATCAATAAGTAAAAAGCAAGAATTGGTCAGCCTTATTCAGCTCTAAAAGCAGATTATTTAATTAATCTTATATTATACAATGCAACAGGACTCACAATAACAGTCATAGAAGTACTGACATTTAAAGGGTGAAACCACTATGTTAAAAAAGCTGATTATCGGTATAAATTACATCATAGCAATAGTTACCCATTTTTTTGTGCAAATTTAATTATTTGAAAAAAAGACACCTAGCAATGTAAACAAATTAGTCTGTAAAAGTCGCAGCTGTAATGTAATGAGTTTTGCAGGACCCAAGTGTGGAAACAAACTATAAAGAAAAGGCTTTTAATAACGAAACAAGAAAACTACAAGAAACAGGCTGGCGACCGGGCAGGCAAAAACACTGACTGGTGGAGGGACAGACATGAACCTCTATTCATTCAGTCCAGTTGATTCCCATTACATTACAAAACTGATAATGACATCCAAAAATACTACCTGCTCTCTCAATCCTTTTTCCACAGTCCTGCTTAAAACCAAAATCTTCAGTCCGGTTTCCGGATAATCCATAGCACAGAAACTGCACTCCTCAAAGTTGTTAATGACCTCCTCTCTGGTGATGTTGGTTCCCTCAACATCCTGATTCTCCTTGACCTGAGTGCTGTCTTTGACACCGTTAACCAGCAGATTCTGGTTGTTGATGGAACTTGCCTGGCTGAATTCATATCTCACTAACTGAACCCATTTCATTCAACTCAAAGGCCTAAACTCAGATTCAGCCAGAGTCACTCAAGGTGTCCCTCAGGGCTCAGTACTTTGTTCATCATCTACATCCTTCCCCTTGGTCAAATCCTCAGTCACTTTAACCTGAATTTCCACTGCTATGCTGATGATATACAAATATATCTAGCCACCAAGTGTCACCAACCCACCTCTGACCCATATTGAATCCTACCTCACTGCAATAAAAGCATGGATGAAGGAAAACCTCCTCAAACTAAACAGTGACAAAACAGGGCTCATACTCATTGGAAACAAATCCATCCTCAACAAAACTGTTACTTTCACTCTCAGCATCGATGACACCATTGTTTCTCCATCCCCCCACACACGTAACCTTGGCGTCATTCTGGACTCTACATTCTCCTTTGAACAGCACATCAAACAGACTGGGGAAGTGTAAGAATATACAGCCTTTTGTATAGTGGTCACTTTCTTCAAGCATGCACCCATTGAGAGACAATTCAATGTGTTTATTGAATAGTATCTCAGTACTATAATAGCCACGTCGTTCATTCACTCAAACTCACCGTAAAAATGGCCGCAAGCTAGTATAAACCTTGAAGGGCGTGTCTACCTTGCACAGGTCACATTTCCAGGAGAAACCCCATGCCAAATGGTCAATGTAAACATTTCGCATTCCTGAGGATGGCAGAGCGTGACCTACAGAGAGAGGTTCTTCTCTAGTTTTGCATTTTCCTAGTGTCCTTAACACTACCGGTAGCATGAGGCGGTACCTGCAGCCCATTCTGGGTTGCACAAGTAGCCCAGCCCATACAGAATGGCACATCTATATATGCCATAGCAAGAAGGTTTGCTGTCTCAGTAGTCTCAAGAGCATGGAGGAGATATACGGTGAAGGGCCATTGGACGGGGACAGACAGACAGGCCCGGTACCTACTCCTTTATGCGAGGAAGAACAGGAGGTGCACTGCCAGAGCCCCACAAAATGACCTCCAGCGAGCAACTGGCCTGTGTTTGGAGATTTTTGAAAAATAAGGGAGCGTAATATAACCAGATGTTGCTGTAGTCACAATAGTTCAACCCTGCTTCCATCATGAGTACGTTGCATGTATAGAGACACAGTACAACAAAGACTAAGTTAGAACTTAGACAAATTGTAGATGTTCGTTGTTATATGCATGAACATGCCGATGCTTACAAAGCCTAGGAAGTATTACACTTTCTACACTTTTACCTTTGAGTGCCTGGCAGGAAATGCGCAAAAGAGTGAGCAATTTATTTCATAACCTCTGACTCACATGGATTTATTTGAGTTGTTTACTGATAGCATTACTTTTAAGTAATGAGACATCAAACATACACAGGATGTAATCTTCACAGCACCTTTGCTCCAGAGTGTGACTAAATGGGGGTTGGTGAGAACAGCACACATTTCTGAGAATAATCCTTGCCAACAGTTTCTAAGAGTCAGGTTGGGTGTAGGGCAGCAAATGCACATCTTCCCTATTTGGGACTTTAACGGATTGAGATAGATTGGTTAAAAAATGCTCTACACAGCCAACATTAGACATTTCTAGTTAAATCCAGTAATCTCTGGTCCTTGCAGCATCACTTCAGGAGTTTCCATGTAGCAGATTTTAGCAATCTATATCAACATGTTTTACAGCTACGAATGCCTGAACGGTGTTTCTAATTGAACAGGTGTTTCCTACTGCATTGATTGTTCACACATTACAGAGCTTTGGGCATAGCCAAATCAACAGTTTGGAATGGCTTGAAAAAAAAGAAAAAAACACTGGTGTCTTCAGCAATCAGTAACAACCAGGTTTTCCAGGGAAAAATAACAGCTGTTCATAGATATTTTTTTAATATCATCTTTATTTATGTTATTACAAATGATGACAGCAGAATGAAGTATCTTGGCTACCAATGTACATGAAAAGGCCACCAGACTCACTGTGCGGCACTTGACAATGCAACAGTACAGTGAACCAAAACGCACTCTCGACTCAACCAAGGAGTTCATCAGGGGGAAAATCAGCATTTGTTGACTCTATCAACCAAGGAAAACTGCAACTTCACAGAAATTGAAGTAGTGTGCAATCAGTACAGCACAGCGGCATCACAAAATGAAAAAAAAAGAAACAATTTTTTTTCCAGATCTGGCTCACCGTTCAATATAGGCTGTGACTTATTAATGTGTTATTTTGTGTGCAAAGTAATTCCTGCCCTCCTGGAAAAAACTGTTGTGAAGGAAATCCCACAGCCCTATCAAACTCTCAGACACCATAGACTGCACCAAAGGGCTCCCCAGGGTGATGTGCTCCTTTAGAGTGCACAATGGACTGTCATGCTAATAACATAGGGTTGCACCGTAATAACATTGATTCAGGCGATTCTTTGGGATCTAGGTTTTGGACTAACATAGAATTAAGTCAGTAGCATGCAATGGTTTTGCATTCTAACTCAACAGTCTTGTGCTAATGTGTCCCCTTTTGACTGAGATATAATTCTCTCAAATAAGTGTACAAGCACACAAAGTCCTGAAAAACAAGAGCGCAGTCCCCTGGTTCTACAGTGGGAAAAAGTTAGTGACATAGAGAGACAGGGCGTGTGATGCATAAAGTAGTGATGACATGAATGAACCAGGGGCCAACTGTACTTATAAGTTCCCTCGGACAAGGTGAGGCTAGGAAGCTGCTGAGAAAGAAAGTGTCCAAACAGCGTGAGGCTTGTTACTCCTGTTACCTTGTTGTGACTAGGGCTGTTAACACCTCCAGTACTTGTGAACAGCCATGCAAAAAAACAGTGTCAACAAACCCTCTTTCTCCGGCTTTAACCTGCACGCTATCCTCTCATCAAAAACATCTGTGAAGGGAATAGGATATCTTTACATCTGTTAAGGGAATAGGATATCTTTACATCTGTGAAGGGAATAGGATATCTTTACATCTGTTAAGGGAATAGGATATCTTTACATCTGGTATTCAGCTAGTATTGTGGGATAGTATGTGAGCTCTGCTCTAAATTTCATTTTTGTAGCTGGATAGATGGAATTTAGTATGTTTCCGGTGTATGTGCTATTACAACCCATAAAATAATTGCTTTATTTCTTATTTTCTTTTTCATGTTTTTCATATCAATGTAAGAGATACGTAATTTGGTGATTTGTTTAAAAAGTATGAACTAACTACATCAACAATGTTAAAAGGCAAATATTAGTTTGCTCCATCCCAATTATTATAATGGGATTGTTTTGAATTTTTGAAATGGCCGCAGTGTGCATTTCATTGAGCTGTGAACTTCCATACCCATGGCTAGTTATTTGTGAAGTGTTTATATGGGAGCTAGCTCACAGATCAGTATATTGCACACCTGTATTGATGCATGCGCAGAATTTATAGACCGACTGCACTCAGACTGTCATGCACTGGTTACACTACATTGACTTTAACCTGTGATAGATTGAATCCTCTGTGGGTGTTCTGACCTCAAACAGAATAGTAAGCTTAGGAGTGGGGATCAGGTATATTATGTACCTGACATGATATGAGCAAATGGAGAGGATAGAGAAAAGTGAAAGAGAGAATGAAAGTAAGAGAAAAATAGAAGAATGATTGGGGTTTTCCTGTCCAGTGACCTACCCCAAATTGACTTCTTTTGTGGCAGAAATTAGGTGAAGGTGAGAGGGAAGTAGATCAAAGAGGAACCGACCAATCCAAAGAAAGCACCAAAATGTAAAGTTGTTTTATTGTTAGTGTGTGGTTTTGTACCATGAAACAACTACTGTGTATAAAATAATTTTCCCTTGCTCTCTTATGCAATGCAGAAAAAACTTTCACAAGTGTTGTGATTTGGCCATATCACCCAACCCTAATTAGGACACAGCTTAAGCAATGGTAAAAAAGTTAAAAGTGACAGACATTTGTTTTCAAACTGTAAAGCATTTTCTCTCCACAGGTTCAAATGTAGGAAATCCTTTGTCAGCAGTAACTGAAATTGTCGGCCTCTACAATGCCCCTCAACCTTCGCTAACTTTGCCTGCTAGGTAAAATACTAATTAGAAGGCTTGACTTGGAAACCAGCAGCATTCAGTGTCCTATTTTTTATTGAAAGTCCTTGGTTCTCCTAGTGTTTGGGTCCTTCCTCCTCTCAATGTTACATTAAGGACCACATCAACATACACTTGGGAAGAATCTGGCAATTCCCAGCCCTAATGTCATGTCCCTATGAATCAGAGGAGGTGCAGTATTACATGTGGAAGGACTGATGCACTGAGACAACCTCCATGTCTGATTATCTGCAGGACTTTTCTTACCCGCTTTACATCAACTCTACTGTCCCCTGTTCGTTTGATGTCAGATTACTGTACACAGGCACTTGTTTACACTATAAACTAAACGTTCACTTCAGAATAGTGTTGGCTGTTTGCGGAGATGTGTGAAGAAAAAGCGAAAGGTGAGAGGTTTGCACCTGGTTATTGAAGAAGAAACATTCCAAATACAGCGTAAGATTAAACATTTTCTCTTTTTAACCATGTAACTGGTTTACACATCAGCCTTTAAGTTGACTTTTCCATTATTTTCATCTATCACTGCTTAAATACGGTAATATCTATAAATAATATTCTTACAGTAAGTTTCATCACATTTTACTTCAACCTGTCATTACATACTATACACTAAGACATACCAACAGAGTAGGTCACACAATTCACACACAGACTCACGGCCTATTACCGACCAAGAGTAATACATGCACATGCATAAAAGATTGCATTATTCTTATTTTTGGCCTGATCCATGTTTCTTCTGTAGTGAAATGAAAGCTAGTCTCGCGTGCCCACACTTCCAATCACTTCTGGCGCCTCCTTGATGATCTGGAAACTTACCTAATAAAAAAGTTGCCACTGACTCTGAGAGGCAAGATTTCTATTGTATGTCAGTTTTCAAAAACCATCTACTTGCAGGCTTGTTGAAGGTGGGTTTAGCGTGGTTTCCCTTCTAACTGGATCTGACATATTTCTTGAGTTTGTTTCAAGTTCCTACCAAGGTTGCAACATACCAGAATAGAAGCAAAGATGGTCGATAAATGTAATTCTGTTTTTTTAAAATGATGCTCTATTCATAACATTGAGTCAATAAAGTAATTACAACTTCTCTGCATAACCATTGTTCTGAAGAAAGAGTTGCTCTGCCTTCCAACTAGATATCGTTCGTGAAAATCTTTTGCTAGATCTGGGGGTTGAGACTTTAGAATTCGCCTTTTCCCTCACAAAACCAATTAATTCTTAATACCTCATCTACACATATTTCATATTTTTGCAGAAGATTGTGATAAGAGCCACAAACCACTATCATTCAGTGTTTCCAGTCCTAGTATATCATCTAAAGAGAGTGTAGTCTGGTCGCAATAACAACAATTTACCTAGGAAAAGGTTTGTCTCTCAAAAACTCATGTGGTTCACCACAAACATGACATGCACGTTCCCAGTAAGATGCACTAGCAGCTAAGCTACCTATGCTATTCATAAAACAATAACCAAACAACCGTGCTTGGTACGTCTACATTTGAGTGAAAATGTAAATTAATTCAAAATCATTTCAAAAGGACTGTTTGGAACTTATACTTTGAATTCTGTTGTTTTTCAAATGACAAATGTGTGACCAAAACAAACACAAAATAATTTTTTATCTGAGATTACAGCTTCCTGTTCTGATTTCAGTATTAGGCCCAGAATATTTGAGTAGTATAATATACTTACTACTTACATAGTAAGTATATGTTATAATAGCCTTTGGTTGATTCCAAATGCATCTTACTATCCCAACACGTTTTAATCAAAGCGCTTTCATTTGCCATAAAGGGCTTTTGGAGGATATTTGGCAAAATTATAGTATAGCCATTACTAGACCACTGAGGTACATTAATCACTCCAAGGCTACAGCTAGATATTTCAATTCCAATTGAGTTTTTAATCTACACATGCCATGTTCAATAAGCAACCCGCAATGTAAAAGTACTGAACCACTGGGCTTACGCTTTGAATGTGGGCCCAAACCAGAATAAATTAGCGCCAGTTTGCCTTCGTCCTATGTATATATACTGATCAGCCATAACATTATGACCAGCTGCTTAATATTGTGTAGGTCCCCCTTTGGCCACCAAAATCTGTCAAGGCATGGTTTCCACTAGACCTCTGAAGGTGTGCTGTGGTATCTGGCACCAAGATGTCAGCAGTTGATCATTTAAGTCCTGTAAGTTGCAAGGTGGGGCCACCATGGATCAGATGTTTGTCCAGTACGTCCCACAGATGCTCGACTGGATTGAGATCTGGGGAATTTGGAGGCCAAGTCAACACCTTGAACTCGTTGTTGTGTTCCTCAAACTATTCCTGAACCCTTTTGTTTTGTGGCAGGGCACATTATTCTGCTGAATGAGGCCAATGCCATCAGAGAATACCATTGCCATGAAAGGGAGCACATAGTGTGCAACAACGCTTAGGTAGGTGGTACGTGTCAAAGTAACATCCACATAAATGGCAGGACCCAAGGTTTCCCAGCAGAACATTGTCCAAAGCATCACACTGCCTCCGCCAGCTTCCCATAGTGCATCCTGGTGACATGTGTTCTCCAGGTAAGCAATGCACACGCACCTGGCCAGCCACGTGATGTAAAAGAAAATGTAATTCATCAGACCAGGTCACCTTCTTCCATTGCTCTGTGGTCCAGTTCTGATGCTGACATGCCTATTGTAGGCAGTGGACAGGAGTCAGCATGGGCACCCTGACTGGTATAAAATGTATTTTTATAAAGCCCTTTTTACATAAGCAGTTGTCACAAAGTGCTTTTACAAAACACCCTAAGGAGCAGACAACATTAATGATGAATTTCAGTGGCTAGGAAAAACTCCCTACGAAGGCCGAAATTTAGGAAGCCTAGAGAGGAACCAGGCTCAGAGGGGTGACCAATCCTCTTCTGGCTGTGCCGGGTGAACTTATTAAAAGTCCAAATTGTAATAATTTAGAAATGCATGAGTCCAGAGTCTATTTAAACCTAGTCCAGGTCAGAAGCATGACCAGATGGACAAGTGCCATAATAACAAAATTATCAGTATTATTCACTTCACCTGTCAGTGGTAATATGGTTATGGCTGATCGGTGTTTAAATCTAGACTTATATAGATAGTTTTAAGTATAGCGATCACATTTTGTCAGTCACAAATATTTCACATTTTTATCCTTCAACATTTCTTAAAAGGGGAGTGGGTGGTAGAAAAAGCAGACGTTGTTGAATTGAGACATCAGAGAAAAACATGGTAAATAGGGAGAAACACAGAGCATAAAATTGGATAAAAACTGAATCAGAGTGATTGAGAAGAGTTAAACAGACAGGCGAATACACTGCCTTTAAATGCCTGGAGAAGGATTTGCATCGTTCTGCACCAGAATCTTTGGCTTTCATTCCACCACCATCAAGTGTCTCAGAGTCTTGCCTTTGTTCTGTCTTCAAATATTAATATTATTTAATGAATGAGCTTGTTAAGAAAATATTATTTCTAATCACATTGATCATGCATATACTGGAATTCTCCAAGGAACACATTGGTTTTCAGTTGCTAAGCAACTGTTGTTTTATTTGTCCATATTAAACTAATGAGAATTTGCAAGCTCAGATCTAATTTCTCAATCTAAATACGTATTGCAATTTTGAACTCAAAACAATATAGCTTTCTAAGCCTTTGAATATAAAACTTGCATGGTTAAAGGCTGAGTTTTGTTTGGACTTTGTATATAATTTCGATTCTATTTGAGGATTCACATTTTATGTGGAAATATCAATGTTATCGCAAACAACCAATAATGAACTCTCTCACAATTCCAGCTGCAGATATTTAACTTTGAAATTGTCTAAAGGCACCCTCTGGTGCGAATGAAAACTGGCAAAGGCTGGAATGTTATAGCACAGACTGAGGGGAAATTACTGACGCGCACACAAACAGACTAGAGGACCTGTCAAACACGTCAGCTCACCACAGGTCCAGCAGTATTGTAACTGCAAGGCCTTTCCTCCAAAACCATTATAATTGGTCCACATCAAGCTCCAGCCGTTTTCACAGGTTGACCCCTGCTGTGTTCTGCGTCTCCTGGAAATCCCCGGAAAATGACTGCAACATAATTAGAAAAATTATGATTTTCATGAAACCAACATTCCAATTTGATATATCATGGGGAAATAAAGAGTACCTTGAGACAGGAAGTTGTTTTGAAGTAGTGCTGTTCAGCTCAGAAACAGGTAATGAGGACGTGAAAACACAGTTAGCCCAAGGCAGTACACAAGTCACAATGACTAGGAACCCAAATCAATGGGTTTCAGGCCCTATATTATTCCTGAAGCACTAATTTCACCAAAACGCAAAGGCTACTCTTTCTGATTACAAATGGACAAGTGGATCTTATAGAGTATTCATGCAGGTGAATAGGCAAGATGTTTATGATAGGGGAAAATAAATGGAAATATTTTTCAATTCAACTGAGCCAAGATTTTTTATGTAATGACACTGATGTAAATAGAGACTTCTTCAGCACCAAATTCTATCTTAATTTTACACGCCCTACAAAAATTATCCAAATTATCCAAATAATAAATTTTTCAAGCTATTATAATTTTAGTCATTTGTGTAGTGCTATGACACATGTTGGGAGAGGCTGTCTTGGGATTTGCATGACTGAGTTCGGGACAGGCTGATCTAAAGCTGGAAATATAAACTGACAGAACATTTCTGGGATGTAATCATTAGCCCAAATCACTGTTTTATTTGATAACAACAGGTTAGTCCCTCATTTTCACCAATGTGTTGCAAAAGAATTATTGAAATAAATAAATATAAAATATAAAATAAATAAATCAGGGATGTCTGTTATTCTACTAATCAGCTGTGTAGAGACTAGGAGTATCCAGAGTGTAGAGACGAGGAGTATCCAGGGTGTAGTGTCCAGGGTGTAGAGACTGGGAGTATCCAGGGTGTAGCTTCCAGGGTGTAGAGACTAGGAGTATCCAGGGTGTAGTATCCATGGTGTAGAGACTACGGTATCCAGGGTGTAGAGACTAGGAGTATCCAGGGTGAAGTATCCATGGTGTAGAGACTAGGAGTATCCAAGGAATAGAGACTAAGAGTATCCAAGTATGAATGCCACATCTAAAGCAACGCGTGTCCCTACACATCAGTTGTTCTCCTATTTCCATCATGTTTTAGATGAGCCTCTGAATCCCTAACTTTCCACATCAGAGGACTGCACAAGGGGAAAGTCACAGCACTAGCACCCTAAACCCATTGAAATACACATCAGCCATGAAATTGAAGTCTTTCAAACTGCTACCAGTGACCAGGAGATGGCATATGAAATGGTAAATGCATGTGCTGCCTACAGAGTTTCAAGTGATATATTTTTGTATCCACAGGCTGTGACTTCAGTTAGATTGTATGTTAGAAAAAAAATGTCCTTGTCACTAGTAGGTATTTTTGGTATCTTGTTGAGATTAAAGATAAAATACTAAGCAAAAATTCGATGTTCATTCTTTCAAGCAGCCCATTACTACTGTATGGTGCAGCTATTTAAAAGGGCATTTTACCCTTTTTCACATTTACATTGGAGATTTTCATTTTTCATTGTTTTGATATTTTTAAGCATTTTAACTAAGTTCTGCTTGGGAGTCAAATTAACTGACTCATTCAATTAAATTGAGTCAGAATAGCCAGCTCACCAAAAAGACTCTGAATGCTCATTGCTAGTGAGAAAGCTCGCATTGAAAATCCATTGGTAGCAGCAGGCTCAAAGAGCATTATCAACTGTGTCTTTACGGACAGCAGAATCAACCAGTTGTGTGCTTAGTATTCTGCTTTAGGTGAGTGATGTGAGAATGAATAGTTCTCAGTGACTTCACCCAAACTTGGACAATTACATAAAATAATCTGAACATAAGGTATCAATATCCAACAAATTGCTAATTGCAATGATGAACGTGTTTTCTGCAAGTCAAAATAGTTTAAATACCTTGTGACCTCGAATGGAGCTAGAACCTTGCTTGAGTTTCATTTAAAGGACAATGTGCATGCTTGTGATGTATGATTGTGATAGTTTGCTTCATTTATATTTTGGGGATTGGTACCACATTTCTATATTTGATCATGTTTTTTATTATACATAGGAATGTTTCATCATCATGTGTATTACATACAGACCATTGTTGTGAAAAAATACTTTTAATAGTCATGAAAAATTACTAAGAAATATATGTGGCCAAGAGAACATCCATCAGGAGTACATCCATTAGGGGGAAATCATCAGAGTGAGTCATTTTATTTCTCTACGTCTAAAAATATGTAGCAACACTGATGTTCAAACTACAAGTACTGTACTGGAGTCATTTCAAGTCCATTGAGATTACTTAAGAGCAGGTTAACCTATGCTGTGACATTGAGCTGTCGTATGTGAACAGTTTGGCGTGCTCAAGCAATATAGTACATCACTACAGGGCGGTGTGTGAATGGAGTACAGTATAACTTACTAATAAGATTTGTGACTGTATTCTACCACCAAACCTGAGCTAATTCACTTTTGCATCAGTTGTTCTAACTTTCAGGAATTAAAATAAGTTATTTATTGTTAACCTGATTTTTCAAATCTGATTACTGGACACACACACATTGCATACCCTGTTTTCGGTACTCTGACTCTGTATGCATTTGCACAAGAAGGCCAGTTTTAATTTATCTATTTAACCCTACACCTTTAGGCTTCTTGGACAAATTATAAGTGTTGGTGAATTATGGTGCAAATCCCACCACAAAAATGTGTATTTTTGCAGACTTTAGCATGCTCTGTGTACATGATTTAAAAAGCTGAATGTTTAAAAAAAACCTGGCTGTTTAATACCGTTAGTGAAGTGAACAGCCGTGTGTAGCGTTAGACATTCAGCTATTTTTATTTACTACAAACGTTTCAGCTCATTTGGTCGAAAGAACAAATTGTTCTTGAGCTTACAATGTCAATGGCCTATCACAATTATAGCAGTAGGCCTACACTTAACATAGAATTACGGCACTACTACACTAGCATGGGCATTACCTTCTCATTATAATACAAATGTTCAGCCTCATTGATTAGAATACCTCAACCAAGATTTGCATGTGCTGTGAGAAGCTTCGAATTAGAAGTAAAAGCATGTGTTTGAAGAACGTATCTGGCATATGCTAGCCAGTATGGGAGGAATGATTCCATAACATAAATTCTTCAAATAAATGGCAACATTCCAATTAAACTGCCAATCATTCAAGTGCATGCAAAAGTAAAAGTTTAGATTAAATTAAGTAATATTTATGCAGTACAGATAATCTCCTACTTCAGTCCTGTCTGTTCCGACTTGAAACGTGGTAAATCCAGGCATAACTGAGAATGATCCTTTAGGTCCATCTACTGTTAGTTAAGCAGAATTACACATTAAACTGTTTGCATGGGATAAATTACTCTGAATAACCAGTATCCCCTGTTCAAGAAACATTTATTTCTGCAGTACTCTCGACACATACAATAAGGAGGCCTATCTAGAATAACAGGCATACACCATCTTGTGGATTAAGTGTTTGGCCATCTCACTAAAAGGGATAATTTGACCATACTGGTTTCCTTAACCTTTACGCAGACAAGGGACACGGTATGACAGAAATGCTTTTCTGGTACAAATTTGATTGAAGTAACACTACTAAAGAAGCCAAATGTTCATCATGGTTCATATGTTCACACTTTAAGATTATTTGAACATGATGGGATAAAAAATGTAAATTAAAATTTGTATTTCAGTGACGCAGACTAAAATGTTAGCATTTGAGTACAGCACCAGGATTAAACCAAAGCAATGACTGCTGTCATACGTTGCCCATATAAAATCCAGTACAAACGGAAAATTAGAGCCCCATTTTATTAGGCATAGAATGGTTGATGATTGTTTAATTGTGTAATAACCATCATCAACCAATGTATGACAGCAGTCACTGACAGCAGTCTTAAATGCAACTTGGTTGAATGAATAATGCTACTTCCACTAGATGACAGCATTGTTAGCAAAAGGTGGAGGATCTAAGGAGGGTCTGTAATACTTATTTGAAAATAAAAATATAAGGTAAATGTTTCTTCTATATAGTGTACTGTCTGTTATTCAACTATTTACTGGTGTTTTTCACCTTGCAGTCGAGCCTCTGTAGTTTGGCTGACACATCCTCATCTCCTTCCTGGGGAGTGCTAATGATCTGTCAGAGTTTTTTTGGTTATTTTCTTAAATTTCTTCAAGCTAATCTGCATTGTGATGACAAGCTGGAATTGCACTGACACTTCCTTGGTCCTTGTGTTGTTTGACACCAGCAAAAAGGCGAAGCTTAGAATAAGGCTTACACGTTGACAGCCCTGTTGTGCATGCACTCAAGATGCAAATAAGCACACACTATGAAGACAGCTGTCCAAACTGTAATTTCTAATAAGTAATACCTCATGTACTTAAGTGTTCAGAGCTGTTATCAGTGAGGTCCAATGAGGGCTGTGAATGTCCTTGAGTGGCCCGGCCAAAGCCTTGACTTTGAAACACATTGAACATCTGTGGGAAGTAAATTCCACATTGAACATCGGATGCTCACAGTTCAGCTCCCTGTCAATCTGACAGTGCTTCAGCAGATTTACAAGACTGGGTTGACATTACCTCCATCTAGGTATACAAAGTTGGTGAAGGCATACCTTTGTTAGTGAAGGCAAACATATTGTTTTTCATGTTTAGATTGTACTACATTATTTACAACTTGTGTTGTTGCAGGGCTCATCCGCAATAAAGTCTATGGTCTCAGCATTACCTCCCCTGCTAAAATAAAGGTCAAAAAAATGTTAAAAAAATACATCTATGATGTTTGCTTTTTGGATTGGGAAGATATGTTACTGTGAAGCTTAATTTAATTTGTCTTGCATGTACCTATAGATATTTGGATCTGTCTTGTGATTGTATTGGTTACAACATATTTTTGTTTCTTTATCACTTGTGACCTTATGGATGTATCCTGTCTGTACAGGGACATCCAGGGAATAAGGGAGAAAGGGGTGGTTGAAAAGCCACGGGGCCAGGTGGGTCTGAGCTATTAACAGAAACGAATTTCATTCTGAATAACAATCTCCCACTGTGTCTTCTTATTTGATGTTTTCTTTTTCTTTGATCGACACCTTCCTTCTTTGTCTTCAATAATGTCCTTCACTTCCTCTCCTCCTCCATCTTCATTTCTGCTGGGTTTACCAGTTGCTCCAGGTCTGAATGTGAATGAAGCTCATTCTCAACTTTTATCCATAGTCATCATATTCAACAGCTCAAGACTTCCAGGGTTTGCATTGCTAGTGTATTTGTATCAGTCAGAAGACACTTCCAACTCTAACCTTGGTTTCCTGGTGGTATTCAGGGCATTAGAGGTGCTGAGGGGAACATGGGAGCACCAGGGATTACTGGACCAAGGGTAAGAATCAGATTATTGTGAAAGCAGATAAATACTTTGTCATTTGTCATTGTTTCCTAGTGATCGTCCTCTGTTGGTTCCTCTGCCCCTAATCCATCCATCTGTGATTTCAGGGTTTTCAGGGTATGCCAGGACACCCAGGGGTTGTTGAAGAGAGGGGACATGGGAGAGCTTAATTATGTACTGAAGGACAAACAGCTTTTGAGCTGTCACATTCAATATACTGTTGACAACAACAATCACATCAGTCTTGGGTGCATTTAGTTCTGCAATGACCTCCATTACGTGTGTGTGTGTGTGTGTGTGTGTGTGTGTGTGTGTGTGTGTGGGTGGGTGGGTGTGTGTGTGTGTGTGGGTGGGTGTGTGTGTGTGTGTGTGGGTGGGTGTGTGTGTGTGTGTGTGTGTGTGTGTGTGTGTTAACATTTGGGGACTAGGCAAATAATTACAAACGTTTTTTGCCAGTTCCCACTAAGAAAACAAGACTATTTGTGGTACAGGTGTTAAGGTTAGGGTGAAACGTATAATTGAGGTTAGTATTCCAGATGTTAAGGGTTAGGCCAGTTTTTCCCAACCCTGCTCCAGGACACCCCCCACCCGCCCTGCATGTTTTAGATCTCTCCCTGCCCTAGCATACCTGATGTAGCTTACAAAGGACTTGATAATGAGCTGATCATTTCACTCAGGAGCAACAGAGCAGGGAGAGTGTGTGTGTCTATGGAAATATGTATTTAATTAATTCGACCTCCAAAGCTAAAAATTCTATAAAGGATTGAGTCAAGTGCAGACATGAATTAACAAACGATTCGCCATTTGCTGGTGTCCTTAAGATCAAGTTAGTTATGAAGACTGGCGTTTCCCTTTAAGAACTAACGTATCTTTAGGCAGCTACTTTTATCAACGCACTCCTCGCGTGGCTCTCAAACACACGCATCCCGGTCACCCACCCCTGGCGCGCGAGAAGACACCGCTCTGGCGGAGTCATAACAGGCGGAGAATTGCGGGGAATAACGAAGGCAGCCGGAAAACCATCTTTGGTATGACGATGGAACTGAAATAAATACTCCAGGGGCAACAGGTAAACCTACATTTCTTCGTATTTCTTATTAATTATAAGACATTGTATCGTAATTCTATTTGTCCAAGCTGTCATTTTGGAAATTATGCAATCTGTCATTTTGGAAATTATGCAATCCCTACACACTAGGTCTAGGCTAGTGTGTAGGGCACATCAAGGACTATGAATAATCTTGAATAGAGTAGCGTATTATAGAAATTTTAAGGTGTAGGAAAACCTAAAACATGATTTTGATTATTTACTCACGCACGTACAGAACGCATCAAATGTCATGGTTGTTGTTGCTTTTTTGTCGCTGTCCAGCACGAGCCCTCTGCTGCGAGGGTGAAGCACAGATGTTTGTGTACCGTGTCATCTTTTCTGTAGCCTATAGATAGGCTATTTTTCAGCCAGGTGATCACACATAACTTGCATATTACGCGTCAATCATAAGCGATTTGGTCCGATATCCATTCGGCCTACAGCAATACATTTGGAAAGCTTTTCGAAATGCATATTAAGGGAAAATGCATTGTAATCAAACCAAACACCTGCCATATTGGTACCCTAGTGAAGTCGTGACTGGTCTCCTGGTAGTGCAATTTGACCTTGCGGTAGCTTAACATTTTCCGTAAAATAGGCCAATTTACAGCATATGTTATAAGTATAACATTTGTTGCAACAGATCTCGAGACTGTGTTTGTCGTGTGGAGGATAAATTGTAGTCTTCACTCTCCAAACGTCCTCTGGTAATAAATCATCGGGTTTCCATGAGTCTGCAGTGGCTTGGCTTCGTATAACGGACATAAAGTTGTCTAGTCTTTGTTTCAAAAGCCGACTCAGCCCAATTTCGAGCACACTCAATGCAGATTCAGCTCACACCTGGTCCCAAGACAAGCCTTCTCACCACCTCCCCTTAGTGTTTCAAATTAGAGGGCACTTGCTGTAAAATAATTGTTGCCAGCAATATGGTGTTTGCAATCAATTGGCTTAAGTGAGTTTCCACTTTATTACAAAATGTATAAGTGAACATAGCGGTGCGCACTGGTAGCATATCAGTCGATGACGTCACTTGCTACGAGACGTTGATAGCTTTTGTTAGATAATCGCGCGATACAGTAAAACTGCTTGGTGGGTGTCCATTGATTTGTATTGGGGGGCCGTGCCACGAGTTGGACAAGGAGATGGATTAAAGTTACACAAACATTAATGTTACACAAACAGACTTTGTTGTTGAGTGAAGTTTGCAAAAAGAACCAGAACAGAGTCGAATGTACTTCGTACGACACATCTCAGCATCTACTGTCACTTGTTTATCCATAGTGTGTTGCAGTGAAGCAGGGCCTTAATCCCAAATGGGATACTATGAAGTTGGGGAGAAAAATTGGATAAAAGTATATAATTAAACACAAAGAAAGATACACCCTTAAAATGGAATGTGGCTTTTTGGGATGCATTTTTGGAGCTTAATGGCTTTTCTGTGAAATGTATCCCCCCCCCCAGTTCAAATAGATGCATTTGCCAGCAGCAAAGTTAGTCTATCCTAAGCAGGTATATTTCAAATTCAAAATAGGTAAATTCCAGTGATATTGTAGGAAACCCAAAAATGGAAATATTCCGATAATCCAGAGGCAGTAGATGTCACAGGGCAAGATCAGCACAACAGCACAGTTCATAGTTTGCAGCTAACATTATTATTGGGTCCTCTTTATGAGACTGACAATAGTGCATTTTGGATAGTTCTAAGGAACATGTCCTTTATGCACCAGGAATCCTGGCATAAGAAGGTTGTGTTGGTATGTGGCGGTCTGTAATGGTATCTCCATGTCACATAGCCAATCAGTGCCCACCAACAGCTGCACTCAGTATTTGGCTAAGCAGTGTGCTCAAAGCATCGCAGTGTGCTCAAAGCATCGCAGTGTGAATTGTTTTTGCTAAATAAGAATCTCTTTCCCATTTCCAAAACAAAACAAGCAGCTGTACTGTCAGTCCTCAGGGAATGCTACCTGTGGTCCTACGTCTGCTTCTCTGTTCTCGCCTTGAGATTTTCATGCTCGTCTCTACCTTTAGCAACTCTGTCTGTTTTCTTGTGGGTTCCACTTGTGTGACTGCTTTCCTGCTGTTTTGTGGCTCTAACTTCCGGTATGATAGAATTTGACGGTTACGTATAGTTGTTAAATAATAGAGAACCTGCACAAGTCATGGGAGAAAATACATTTTGCATTTATTGGAATAATGCTGCAGAGTTGTCCTATTTCAATGAATGTCCAAAAACTTGTCACTGTAAAGCTGGTTATAAGCTGATATATACATGAAATGGCATTGTTTCCAAGACAGTATGCCAGATGGTCAGTGTAAACATCCCTGTGGTAATCAGAGCACAACCTACTGAGAGCTAATCTAAACACCAATATTTCTGTTGTTCTCATTATCTAGGCACATTCATTTCCAATGAAACGTTCATTCATATTTTCTTAATACTGTGTGAATACTTAATTATTAGTGCTCAGATTCCACAGGTAAGACACTACATGGCATACCACAAAAATGAACATGTGTTTCCTTGCAGGGTCTGAGCTCTCTCCAATAGCGGGGTGTAATAGTCCTGGGCACTATTCAGCAGCTAGGGATAGGTGGTGCACAGAGCGCTCTCATTCCTGTGGGAGTTGCAAACTTCTATTCTGCTCCTTGGAAATTTTTTCTTACCTGGCCTTGTTCAAGGAGGGAATTTTGTTGTGTTGTGTCATGCCTCAATCCCTCCTTCAGGGAACTTGAGTTGTAGCCATAACTCCAGTTGATGCATCCCAGTGACTGAATGACCGAGGCCAGTATCATACTCGCTAGCGATATCCCAATATTCAAACCTAGCTCCTAATACAGCCTGGTACACATATCAACTAATTTGCAGTTCTCATTCTGGTTGTGAGGAAGTCAGAACATCTCCATGGTGATTTGGCCATCACTGTCATAACATGCTGTTTCCTGTCAGTCCTTATTGTGCATCTCTCACCAACCCCTCCTCATTCTAGATCCACTTGCCTCTTGGTTGATTTTGAATTTCGATTTATTTTTTTATTGTGACACTGTGCTCCAAGCCTTTGCCTGGAAATTGCAGACTATATTAACAGCATTTAGTACAATTTCTGCAATGACTCCAGGCAAGGGGGTGACATTTTATTTAAAATGATAGCAGTCTAGGTGACTGACAGATGGTTGATTTCATTAGCATTATTTGACACTTTTTACTCTATAATTCGGTGGTGATTTGTGTCATGATACCCTACTATAACACAAACATGCTGAAGGGCAGCATGAGTGTAGTCTGAGTCTGTGACCCTCTATCAGACCACTGTATTCACCGACACAGCAGTAAAGACTGGAGACAGTTTCTGAACCGTAGCCTCTGGTGAGGAGCCAGGACAGCAGACCGGAGTGGGCATGGAGACGTGTTAACACGGGACTGCAGCTCCACACGCTTACTTGATTAGAAAACACTGAATTCCTGTTTCACCATATCCCTAAACCTAACCGGACATAATATAGTAAAATATTCTGCTTAGGGGAGGTTATCAATACTTGAGTCACATGTACTTTTTTTTCCCTTGCTTCCTTTCCTTGGCAAAGGGAATAAATCATCCTGGACTAGGCTCTAAGCCAAGCCTGTAAAAATAACTCTTAACAGCAGTGTGAAGGTAACCGGGAGTGCTTATTGCTGTTGGACACATGCACTGTACAGTCTCTGGATTAATGTGTTTCTAGAGATCCTGAGATCATAGCCAGAGTCCTAGACGAAATATCAGTCTGGTTAGTTAAAGACAAGATGCTACAACTGCAACAGTTCTTTGTCTATTGCATGCTGAAATTGAAAGTCTAATCCTTGACTTGACAAATGACGGTCAATCAAGGTTCGCAACACAGATGTTGCCTGAAATTCACCTGCTTAGGATATCCATTGTCTAATCATTCAAATTTTCCACACCAACCAAAATTTCATTTCTGTTACCCACATGGAAATGGACAATTTACAATGTAGTTTTAGTATACGTATTAAAAACATGTCAATTGCTTAATGTATATTTAATATGATATTTACACTGCATTTTTTTCTCATTTTGTGGAGGTGATCTTTCTGTTACTCTGGAGGGTAGAAGGACGGCTGCTGGCTCTTGACCTATGAGATGTCTGCCCAATTTACCTTTTTCCTCTCCCTTCTCCTTTCTTCACTCCTCCTTAACCCCATTTATATCTTCACTATAAATTTGATTCAAGCAACATGTTTAAAAAAGAGCTGGGATAGGTGTTGGAAAAGTTGTGAGAAGCTGAAGAAAATTGGTTCAGTCGAGGGTGAGGAGCACAGGGAGGTGACGTTCTAAATGTGTGAACATTCAAATGATCAGTCAAAGTCCCATTTTGATTATAAGCAAGTGGTAAAATGTAAACCTGGTGGAATATGATGCAACTAATCAAGTCAATTGGAAGTAGGTCAGTAACATGAATGGGTATTAAAAGTCCGTTCCAGAGAGGACGGGCCAGTCAGAAGTGAGGATGGGGGGGTTCTCCCCTCCATGAAAGACTACGCAAGCAAACAGTGCCACGATCCAAGAATTATGTATCACAACGTAAATTTGCTAAGTTTCAAGATCTCATCATCTACAGTATACAATATCATTAAAAGATACAGAGAATCTGGTGTAATCACTTAATGCAAGGGACAAGGCCCCAAAACCAATATTGGATGGCTATGATCTTCGGACTCTCAGTGAGTACTGCATTAAAAACAGACATGATTCTGTAGTGGACATTACTGCATGGGCTCAGGAGCACTTCCAAAAACTATTGTTTGTGAACACAGTAAGTCACAGCATCCTCAAATGCAAGTTAAAACGCTAGCATGCAAAGGTGAAACTGTACATAAACAATATTCAGAAATGCCTGTGCCCCCTCTGGGCCAACTGTCATTTTAGATTTTAAATGTTCTGTGGTCTGACAAATCAAAAATTTACACCACATCCTCCAGCCTAAAGAGGAGAGGGACAATCCGGATTGTTATCAGTGCAAAAAACAGCATCCATGATAGTATGGAGGTGCATTTGTGCACATGGCATGAGTGACTTGCACTTCTTTGAAGGCACCATTAGCAGTGAGCAATATATACAGGTTTTGGAGCGACGCATTCTGCCATTCTGACAAAATCGTTTTCAGGGAAGGCCTTGCTTATTTCAGCAGGATAATGCCAAACCACATTCTGCACATATCACAACAGCATCTGTAGTAAAGGTGCTAAAATGGGCTGCATGCAGTACAGACATGTCCTCTATTAAAAACATTTGGCGCATTATTAAACGAAAAATGCAACAAAGGAGACCCCGAACTGTTGAGCAGCTGAAATCCTATATCAAGCACTTTCTAAACTACAGCAATTGGTGTCCTCAGTTCCCAAACGCTTACAGAGAATTGTTAATAGAAGAGGTGATGCAACACAGTGGTAAACATGCCCCTGTCCAAACCTTTTTGAAACGTGTTGCTTTGCTGCATCAAATTCAAAATAGGCCTGTATTTTTCAAAAAACAATAACATTTCTCAGTTTCAACATTTGGTGTGTTGTCTTTGAACCATTTTCAATTAAATATAGAGATAAATGCATCATTGCATTCTATTCATATGTGCATTTTATGCAGCGTTCCAACTTGTCTTGTTTAAGGACACTGACTGTACCTGCGACAGTGACTATAAGGTTTTACTTTTGATAACAGTCATTATTTTGGTGATAATGTTGTCACAGTTGTGGTGCTAAAGCAAAGCCTTTGGTTCAATTACCACCCACTCCACCTGACCCCTCCACTCCCATTACACCCCCTTTGAATATCTCAATATGCATTGGATACACTTTAACTTATAATTCCTGTTCATGTTTTTAAATGTGTGCTTCGCAATAGCGATTAATCAGTTGTGACTTTTGCACTGACCAGTTGGTGGTCATCCAATTTTCATCTTTGGTGTATTTCTGTTTATTCGTTGTATTTTCTTGTAATGTTTGTGTGCTTGCTTTTGTGTTGACTGTACTGCAACAAAGAATTTCCATGACAACAGGATAGGATAGGATCAATTAAGTGTGATCCTATTCTATCCGAATATAGACTATGTTAAATACTATGATAATGACGCTGATGATAGTTATCAGTGAGGTAATTATCAATAGTTTTCCCCTCCAATTTCAGTATAATAACCTGATTCCACTGACGTTGCATGTGGTGACATTAATTGGATTGTGTCTAACCGATGAGATTACGACTTTCATTATTTGTTAGCTGGACTGTGTTGATCGGACAGATATAAAGGTTGTCGATTTATTGCCAACTGTTTTTCTAGTAAATTTGATTAGTAATCTGATTCATTGTCTGGTCACTCTGGACTAACTGGATGGGATCCTGTCATCCTTTCTTAGCCCATTGTATGTCCCAACATTTCAATGTACACACCGAACCTGCTTTTCTCAATCTAGGAGCACACCCTTCTGACTCACAACAATTTTACAATTCTTTGTTTCAACAGAGGGCTTCACATGTTATAATATTTTCATATGATTTGTTTGTTAAAGCCAATTTGCCGGCCAAAATATTTTTATTTATGTTATTATTTTTATTCAAACCAATCTCAGACAGATTGATAGTTTGCCCTCCCCTGATAAAGGCACCTATCATTCACTATGCTAGGCTCTAATCTTGTGTGGGAAGCATCACATATCCTCACTTCTTAGTGTTGTGACAGATGCAGTGCTCTGTTGCCATATCCCTCTCTCCCTCCCTCTCTCCATCTCTCTCTCCCTCCCTCCCTCTCTCCCTCTCTCTCTCCCTCCCTCCCTCTCTCCCTCCCTCTCTCCTACTGCTTGGCCTCTTTGAAAGGATTCTGTGGAGGGTTGGGCTGATTGATTAAATGGACAGAGCCCTGCTACTCTAAGCTGCTCTGCAGTGCAGTGACTGGGCAGGATTTGGAAATTCTTGGTAATGAAATGTTTTGACGTGATATGTGCCACATTGCTACTTCCCTTTTGGCCTCAGAGAGCACTCAGCCACAAAGCATAACCGGCCTCAGAGAATACTCCACCTCAAAGCACACCCGGCCACAGAGCATACCCGGCCACAGAGCATACCCGGCCACAGAGCACACCCGGCCACAGAGCACACCCGGCCACAGAGCATACC
>JACXGJ010007042.1:0-31936 GCA_016801105.1 Esox niger | reverse complement strand
AAAAGCCCCCCCCCCCCCCCGTTGGCGTCACTGAGGAAGATGGAGGAGATGGACAACAAACAGAACAACATTCTAAGACTGGAAATGAAAATGATGAGGAAGATGGAGAAGGGACAAGTGGGCTAAAGGCTGATCCAAGTGAGCATCTTAAGAAAAAGAGAAAAGTACGAGCGATACAAGATGAACACTGAACATTTCAAGAGAAGTAGATAAGAGGAGTTTTTATATGTACTCCATGGTGCTAATCCACTTTGTTTAATATGCAATAAAACCTGCTCTGCTTTCAAACGTAGCATTTGGAACGACACATGCGAAATTCGATGATGCATACCCGCTTGGGAGTAATCTAAGGGGGGGGGGGAAATTGAGCAGCTTACTTTTGTGCATGGTGAACAGCAAAAACTAATTCACAGAACAAACTCCACTTCCGAGCATTTGACTGAGGTATCATTTGAGATAGCATGGATTTTAGGTAGAGCAAAAAAAAACATTTTCTGATGCAGAGTTAGTATAGAAATATTTTTTGGCTACAGCAGATATATTGTATTTTGACTTTAAAAACAAGGATTCAATAAGAAAGCAAATCAGAGGGCTACAGTTATCAGATTCAACCATAATGAGGCGAATTGAAGACATTGGTTTAGACATCAGTAACCAGTTAAAAGTGTATTTATCCACTGCACCATGATTCAGCATTGCAGTGGACGAAAGCCAAGATATGTGTGATGTTGCTCAATTGTGTGTGTGTGTGTGTGTGTGTGTGTGGGCCAGGTTCCCAAAAGAGGATTTGTTCAGGGAAGAAATGTTATGCTTATTGCCTCGGCAAGGCCAAACTAGAGGAGAGGACATCCTAAATGCACTTTTGTCATTTTTCAACGAGAACAATCTGAACTGGTCTGTTCTCGCATCTATGTGCACGGACGGCGCCACCAACATGCAAGGGAAAGAGAAGGGACTCATTGCTCTGATGAGAAGAAATTCCTAACTCCGCTAATTTTCACTGCATCATACACCAGAAGGCACTCGTATCAAAACTCAAACACAACGAGTTGCAACACGTGATGCAACTGGTTGAACATATTGTCAACTTTATTGTTTCAAGTTGCGCTGAATCATTGACAGTTCTGCCTGCACCTGGAGGAGTGTGAGACAGAGTACAGGGACTTAATGCTGCACAACGAAGTGAGATGGCAAAGTACTTAGCCTCCTCCCAGAAATACACAAGTTCCTTAACAGCAAAGCAAGAAATGAGCCAGAGTTGGAAAACCCGAAGTGGCTAATCGGGCTGGCTCTCCTGACTGACATTACATGCCACCTAAACACACAACCTCCAGCTCCAAGGAAGAGAGAAACATCCAGCTGTACATACCGGACAAAGATCTTTATCACTTCCCAACATTGAGAGCTGTCATGAAAGATGACCCAGAACCATTGCAGCACTTTAACCACAGCACATTTGTGGAAGTGTTGGAGGAGCTTAGGGGAGAATTTGAATCCAGATACCATCAAGTGATGGAATTTAAGATTTTCAATTTAATTGATAACCCGTTTTATGTGGCTGTGTCCTCTCTGACCCCAGCCACTACCCTGCTGATCTTGCTGCATTGGAGAGTGAAATAATTGCAATACAGACTAATGACACCCTGAAAGCTGAACTCAGAACAGGTGTCGGGCAACTTCTGGAGTAAGGTCTCCGAGTCGCACTTTCCTACTGTGAAACAGTTCGTGCAAATGGTAATGTACTTTTATGTCAGCACATATACAGTGGGGAGAACAAGTATTTGATACACTGCTGATTTTGCAGGTTTTCCTACTTACAAAGTGGGTCTGTAATTTTTACCGTAGGTACACTTCAACTGTGAGAAACGGAATCTTAAACAAAAATCCAGAAAATCACATTATATGATTATTAAATAATTAATTAATAATGACATTTCAGGAATGATAAGTAATGACATGCTAGTTACAATTTGTATGTCTCTAATAATCACTAAACATTAAAACCTTGATCAAATGTTCTCGGTACAAGAAGATATTTTTCGAAAACTGCTGATGGCTATGCCGACTGTGCTTGTGAATTATGAATTTATTGCTGAGTTTCCACGAAAAGAGCGATAAGGAGGCGAGAGTTGGCATTCCACGAGTCTAACGAAAGAAAACGCGTTATGTACATTAACCATGTACAGTTATGTATATTATTGCTTTATTTTCTACCTATATTTTTTATTTACTTATTTTTAAGAAAGATTCAAAAATGGTCATACCATTATTCATAATGAGATTAGAAATTGTCTCCTTGAAACATTTCTACTTGATATATGTACATAAAATAATTTCATATTTAAAAAAGATGCTCTGCAGAGTGCTTTGGATTAGAAATAAACCTCCACCATATGCAGGACAAAAAAACATGCGTTTAGTTATGCCAATATCCATACATTTTCACATCAACACGACATCATCATAAATCTATACATTTGGCAAGTTAGGCTATATATGTGTTGCATTTATGTTAACAAAATGTGTTTCAGGAGACAAGATAATGAACGTGAACGTGCATAATCAGCCAGGGGTTGTTGCATTCATGTAGCCTAAGGTAAATGCACTAATGCTCTGACATTCACATAATTACATTAACGGAACAAAGCAGAGTTGGGAGGGTGCAAGAAAGAAACAATTTCATTGTGGTTCACAATCAGGTGGGAGCTTAATGTTCTACACAAGTTTGACTCAACGCATATACTGTATAACATAGCGGTTAACTTAATTGTGAGCATGGTGAGAACGCTTGAACAACACATTTTCTGGTAGACAATTTGTGGGATTAGAGAACGAAATGAGCAATAATTTTAACACTGCACTCCTGCTGTTGTTTGTTGACTAGTGCGGATTACTGACATTTACTAGCTGAGGTGTGTTGCAATCATCATGATTAAGGTGACTTTCTGTTCTTCTTGCAAAAATATGAAATAATTTTGGGGTGTGTGCAAACATTCTTCAGTACAATCGATACTACCGAAGTGATGACAGTGGAGTTCAGAACCATTAGTTCTGAACCGTACCAAATTGGTATTAAAAAATACATTTTCAAGACATCATTAGTCTAGACAACTGATCTAGACAAAGAATACAATATATGCATTAAACAAATTGTCTTAACAGCCACCTGCAGAATCCCTAAATTTGACTGAGTTTCTTGGCACCGATTCACCATGAACTTTCTTGTCATGTTTTAAAAGTGTTTGGGGAGTGTCTTCTTGTTGGTTCAAACTGACTGTGGCTCAATGGCAACATGAGTTGTTGGTTGTGTGGGTGGGGGTTGTGGGAGTAGGTTTAAGTTCTGCACTGTAGCATTGTGGGAGCCCACCACCATTACGGCTCAATTATTCACGCCAGCTTTACACGGACCAGGAAGTTGGGCTTTTTACCCTATACTGAGGGGAGTACGCTCTATTTGCCATACCCCCAGGAAAAAACTACTCCATGGCTGGTCCATGGCTTATGAACAAACCACTTCAGTGCCCCAGGCTCTAAAATGAAATGTCCTAAAAGGAAGACTCAACATGTCTAAGAAAGGCTTCAAATTCTGTGGCCAAAAAATATATCCTACATGATGTATTCATGAACCTGACATGCCACGTCACAGCCCTTAGTGATTGCTTTGAGCCATTTAGACAAATGGCCTTTTATAAGACCTTAGAAAATAATTGACTAATTTAGATAATTGTAAGTATATTTAAATAAATACAAATTCCATGCTTGGGATAATATCATTGCATAACTAGTCTGAGACGGGTTCAAACACAGAGAATTGTAGTGACAAAGTTCAGCCTACAATAAATCAAAACGAATGACTATAATCAATGATTGCTATTTGTAATGACAATCTTGTCTGGTCAATTACTGCACATTTAGTAAATGATTACATACTTGAGAGCTGCCATACAGGGCGAGGGTGTGGCAGAACTGAAATATGACTGCAGGGTCCGAATGGAACATGCAGAATGCGGGATGGCGTCATTGTCTTGGCGTAATCCAAAATTCTCAAATGGCCAAAAGCGCCTCAACAAAAAGTCATTTTGTAAGCTCCTGTTAATCACTGTTTGTTTTAAATGTCAACAGCCCAAAGTGGATCCGTCTGCTATGGCAGACAGGCCGTAGGTCTCTCACCTGACTCCCTTACCGCTTCTCTGCACTCACAGAAACCTGCTCCCTTTTTTAATTGCTTTTCACAAACCAGCACCCAAAGCTTCACACTCTGGAAAGTTTGGTTGGAGTGAGCCAAAGCCAAGCAGCGAGCGCTCATCCTGCTTGTTGCCATAGCAGCAATCTGTTTCCCCGGGTTGATTTCCAAGGTCTTGTTTTAAAGTGTCTTGACAGTTATACAATATTACTATAATATTATGATATCTAATAATATTAAAATATAAGTTAAACACTTCCAATTGTTTCAATTATGTATGCTAAACAGCTTTTCTATCTCTTGGTCCCATACCAGTCTATTGTTGTGAGACCATGCCGTTCATTATATACAGTGCCCTCTACAATTATTGGCACCCCTTGTAAAGATGACTAAAAAAGGGTTATTAAAAATTCCCCTTTTGGTGAATTAGTGTAATGTTACACAGGTGAATTGTTTTGCAAAACAACCAACTGATAATTGAAGTTAACATTTTAATAGGAAAAAAATCTGTCATCAAAAAATAACTATTTCCACAATTATTGGCACCCCTAAAAATTCAGTATTTTGTCCATTTTAGATTATTTTGATCAGAGTGTTTAGGTACTTTCAAGCAGTAATCCATGACTTCCTGTTTCACTGGGGCATAAATATGAGGTGACAGAGGCAATATTTCGGATAGCTTTTCTGAAGAGGAGTGTGCACAGGGGAAATAGAACCCTGGATGATCTATAGAGATTCTGTAAAGAGGAATGCTCTAAGATTCCTTGCTTTGTGTTCTCCAACATTATAAGTTGTAACAGATGACTCGGTGCTGTTTGATTGGCAAAGGGAGGATGTACAAATTATTAAATGCAGGGGTGCCAATAATTGTGGCACATGTGATTTTATTAGAAATAATTATTTCTTGATGACAGATACATTCCCCAAGATACATTTACTTCAATTAAAGGTTGGATGTACATTTTTTAACCCTTATTTACTCATCATTGATTGGGGTGCCGATAATTGTGGAGGGCACAGATTTTTTTAACCTTCAAATTGAGAAACCAACCGAAAAATTAATACATTATTTTTAAAATTATATAATGAATGAACTCAAATTCCTTTGGCATTATTTGTAAATGAGTTAACAGAATATTAAAAGTGAGATAAGCGAACACTTCGAAAAATTAAATTTTGTGAATGACTACTGCTGCAGTTCACAAATTAATCACTGTGTATTTACCTAAATGTTCAACTGTGGCTTGTAAAAATATACTATGATAGAGTGCTGATGAGTGGTCTAGATTTGTTGAAATTCGGAAATGAGGCTTCCGTGCAGCAGTCTCAGGTGCTAAACTGCAGGGTGTGGCCGGGAGGTTCCAATTGGCCTCAACTTGCTCAAGAGCTAGAGGAGTGGTGGACTGGTGAAGCATTCAACCTGTGGAAGGGGCATGCTCTGGAGGACACATATACCGATCTTTGACTTTGTGCTGTGACACGGTCATTACTGCAATTGGACATCACAAAACTGGAATGACAAAGACAATAAATATAATAATCAAATAAAAATGTGCAACATCATCCAATCATTATTATTGCTACACAAATTGGCAGAAGAGGGTTTTACTAAACTATGCCCAGCCTCTTCCGATCCCTTTGCTTCAGTCCTGCCATGTCAGGACAACTTTTTCATCAGCCCACTGAGATGTAGTCTATTGTCACTAAAATAATGCAGTCTGACATAACTTGAAAGCCTTCTCCACCAAGACATAGTAAAAAATACAGCCACCTAAACATACAATAATCTATCTGTCTGATCCAATTTTGTCTTTGTATAGGATGAAGAAAGTGGTGTCCCATTGTCCTGGGAGTGACAGTGGGATGAGAGTAGTCGCTTGCTTATTAGATGGCAACTGTAACACACGGTTATTATTATTGATTCACACACCCAAGGAATATCAGTTTCATTCAATGGCAATCCATCTCAACATGCGTATCCCAATAATGGTTCTTAGCTTTGAATGAGCGGCGCTTGTGCAGACTCAGCAAAAAATACGCGCACAGACACACAAACGCACGTGCACGCACGCATGTGCACGCACGCACACAGAATGGGTCTCTCGGTTTTCCCCAAGCCCACCCTCTCGCTCCCCCACACAGCACGTCTCGCAGTATACTAAATGTTATTACACCACAAAATTAAAAGCGAACACTGAAATTGAAATACTGTGCAAGAATATGCAGAGCACGTATTTGGCAATACAATGCATTTCCGTTAAAGTCTATTTTCAAATTGGTATTCACAACCTACAATATTGGGCATACAAAATATACTTTAATTGATATAAGTGTCACACTATAATAGCTTTATTCCGACTTGGCCATGGTTCATGTTGACACTCAATTCGGTCATTATTCAATTCCCATAGAGGTTACCCATGGAGAGACTGCTGCTCAAGCATTTCTCATAATATGACACACTGTATTCCCATGACAATATTCAGTTCTATTTATTCAAAAGCATTCAATCATACTGACATGCCTGTTAAACAATACGTAATTTTCCTCACAAAGTCTGGGACGAATATGGTATTCCACCATAATGTTATCCGTCCTACCACCAGTTCATAATATAAACCCTAGATTATATTGCGGAGTAGTCCACACCGTCCCCAGAAAGGAGAGATGGGTTAAGGAGGGATGGAGAAAAAAGGCAAGAGAATGAGTGAGAAAAAGAGAGAGACTTCCAGTCCAAGCCACAACTGGCGTAACATTGATGTAGGATGTGGAAGTTATTGTATGTCCTCAAATTAATGGAGGTGTGATTTTAACTTCAGCTACTAAGAAACACTGAACAGTGACCCTAATATTTTAAAAGACTGTATTTGACTATTTCTGATCACAAACCCAAATAGGCTGTAGATTGTTTAGATCTGCAAAATGTATTCAAACGAGGTACAATGCATTTTAATCTTTATCCATCTGTCAAATTTTACATGCAACCATAATCATCCACGATTTAGCAGCTGCTCTACCTGATTGAGAACTGATGTCACTCCAAACTCAAAAGTTCTGTCACGTCTGATTGGCACCATACCAGCGGGGTTAATTTGGTTACATTTAATGATAAATGGAAAATTGTTTAGATAAATTCCACTGGGCACCAATCCAAAACAGAGATTTGCTCAGAGAAACAGTCAGGCTTCACCCATGTATCATTTCAAATGGGGCCGTCACCATAGGGAATAGAACATCTGACAATGGCCAATCTAGGTCAATGACATATATAACGATATCACACAATATCTTCACTAGGTGACATTTAAAAAAAAAAGTTGCTAACCAGCATTCATGCTATACTGCTATATCTTTATACATAGAATTTGCTGTTTTTTCCTGAAGAATTTAATACAGCCATAGCTGTAGACAGGAATTCTGAGATGTAGTACTACAGTCTATGTTAAATTAACAAGTTTAACCACAATTATATTAATCCTAGATAGCTATTAATTCTGGAAGTAAACATGATCTATTTATAAAGTTATTGGCATTGTGTTGTGTCAGTGCATGGACAAATAGCTAACATAAATTGGTTAGCTAATGTGGGTGGTAGTCCTGGGATGTAATTATATGTATGGTGTTGGTGTTACCTTCTCTTAATTAGCTAGCTACAGTAAGCAACCATAAGGAACTTTCAGTTGTATGGCCTGTAAATACAAGTAGATTTTTGTCTTATGTTAAAACCTACTGGTCTTAGAAATTAGCTAATATTCTTGGATAGCTACAAACTAACGTTAGTTCTGGCCTTGAATTGAACATACAGTTAGGTCCAGAAATATTTGGACACTGACACAATTTTCTTAATTTTGGCTCTGTACGCTATCACAATGGAAATGAAATGAAACAACCAAGATGCAATTGAAATGCAGACTTTCAGCTTTAATTCATGGGGTTCAATAAAAATACAATAAGAAACGTTTATGAATTGTAACCATTTTCATACATAGTCCCCTTATTTCAGGGGCTCAAATGTAATTGGACAAATTAACACAATCATAAATACAATTTTTATTTTTATTACTTTGTCATAAATCCTTTGCGGGCAATGACTGCTTAAAGTCTGGAACTCCAGAGATCTCCATACGCTGGGCTTCATCTTTTGTGATGCCTATCCTGGCCTTTACTTTCTGCCTTAAGAAGTGTCTTCAGCATGTGAAATGCATGCTTGGTCGGGTTGAGATCATTGTCCATGGTTTGGTCATTGTCCATCTGTAAAGTGAAGCACTGTCCAATCAACTTTGCTGAATTTGGTTGAATCTGAGCAGACAATATATCCCTATACACATCAGAATTTATCTGGCTCCTTGGGTCTTCTGTCCCATCATCAGTAAAGACTAGTGACTCAGTGCCATTGAAAGCCATGAAAGTCCATGCCATCAAACTGCCTCCACTGTGTTTTACAGATGGTATGATATGCTTTGGATCATGAGCTCACGAATGAGGCTTATGAATGCTTGGCACCTTGTGGTGAACCCTCTGTGTTTGCTCTCGTAAAGTCTTCAAATTTTTCTTTGACTTGGATAATGACATGCCTACCTCCTGCAGAATGCTCTTCACTTGGCTGGATGTTGTGAAGGGGATTTTCTTTACCATGGAAAGAATCCTACATTTATCCACCACTGTTGTCTTCCGTGGACATCCAGGCATTTTTGTGTTGCAGAGCACACCTGTGCATTTTTTTCTCAGAATGTACCAAACTGTAATTTCCTGCTATCTCTCTGATGGATTTATTTTTGCAGCCTAAGGATGGCCAGTTTCAGATGCATTGAGAGCTCCTATGACCGCATTTTGTGGGTTCACTGCAGATGCCACATCTGGAATCAACTCCAGACCTTTTCCTGCTTTATTGATGAAGAAATAAGAAAAGAATAGCCAAACCTGTCCATGAAACAGCTTTTAAGTCAATTGTCCAAGTACTTTTGGTCACATGAAAAAGAGGGGGCTACATAATAAAGACCTGTAATTCCTAAACCTTTCCTCCAAGTTTGATATGAATACCTTCGAATAAAAGCGGAGAGACTGCACTTTTAGCCCATAAGCATTATTTAACTGTAACTTTAATATATCTTGGTAAACAGCCAAAATAACAAAACTTGTGTCAGTATTCAGTGTATTTCCTGAACCAACTGTATATTATAACACATTTAGAGGTAACTATTGTGTTAAGTAGCAAGCTTTTGAAAGCCAGCATGAGGAAGTTGTCAAATTTGACAGTGCACAACCTGTCCAAAAAGCATATGTTAGAGCTGTGAATTTCTCAACATATATTTACATGTGCCCAGAATATGTTTATGAAATGTAGAACTTGCAGTTCTCACAGTATCATAATACAATGCCATATATTTTAACAATGAATATTATGTGTGAAAATAATGAAAAATATGTTGAGAAATTCACAGCTCTAACATTTGCTCTAACAGTACATTAAGCATTTCACATCAAGAATTCATGGAATTAACTTTCATGTCATTATTTTTCAGAGAGAGACTCATTATGAAAACAATATGCATATATTTTAATACAGTATCAGGAATGTTATTTCGCTCTGTAAAAGTACTTCAAAGAAATGACTGGATAACATAATAAACACATGACAAGAAATAATACATATATGGAAAAATATCAGTTAGATGCAAATGCTAAAGGCATATTATCAACTATTATTTTGTCATTTATGTAAATATATTTACATGTATTTTAGACATAAAACATGTTTTAAAATGACCAAAACTGAATGTGCAAATATATGTATGACATATATGGCCATGCAGTAGTAATACATATGATACATATTAGCATATGTTAAAAAAACATAGGCACATATTAAAAATATGTTTTCAAAAGATGTCAATATAATACTTCTGTGTGGGGAGATTGAATACTAATTCAACAATAATTTGTTATTATTATTTTTTAATTTAGAACAATTTGTAGTTTTATTGTCAATTTGACATTATGGACCTTTTTGTGTTGATCAGTAGCAAAAGCTCATTGTAAATCTGTTGACATTTTATGTCGTAATTCCAAAGGGGAGAATACTTTTGAGAGACACTGTTCTAAGCCAGAGGCTGAAATTAAATCATCACTAGGTCGGCTGCCGGAAACAGTTCTATTGGCTTTGTGGTCAACATGCCTTATTGATACAATTGAGATTGAAAATAAATCTCCAAATAATTCATGGCATGGTCAAATTAGTGGGTTTTAAACACAGTATGAAAGGGGTCTACTGAATTTGTTCATTCTGTCCACAGGAGACCAGAAAACCAAAGGGTCCCTGGCAGTTGCCACTAAAAGTCTTCTAGACTCAAGCTGGTTCCTCTGTTACTATAGCCAATATGGCCAATTCTTTCTTCTCTTCATCCCACTGGAGTCGCGACCCTTAATCTGACTTTGGGATTATTTATTTCAATTGGGGGGATGAGAAATGCTCCTTAGTGTACTCTATCAATTACTGGGCATACTTAGTAAGTGAGTGTCTTGGGGAGATAAAGAATAGCATTAGAGAAGCACAGACAGAGGGAAATGCACTTTTGGGATAATCCAATTTCACTGAGAGACTGTTTTTTGCGCCTGCACTTTTCTTTGAAGTGTAAATGGGGGAAAAAGTGAACACATTCGGTAAATACAGTGATGAGCCAAAGGAATATCCACATCTCAACATGACACTCTATTCAGGAAAAGACAATGGGCCTTTTGGTAGGAGCATAATGGAGAAACATTTGATAATGACATACTGTATTTCACCAAATTCCACCCTTCAATGTATATCTGCCCATTACCAACTGCATAGAAACATACTGTAAAGTGGACAGAAAATAATAAATTGTAATACACTAGTAACCTGCACAAAAATGAGTGTCCTCAAAAAGTGGAGAGCAATGCAAGCAGCACACACTGTCATTAGCTAAAATCGTCTATTACAAAACAAAGGTTGCATTTACAAATGTTATTCACTTTGTCTCAACATTCAGAGCGGCTCAGGCCCAGAATCTTAGTTCAGTCTTGCACAATCCCCTATCCCAACAGAGCCTCACTTTGTAAAAGAGACTGCAGGATTCCTCAAGTGCCACAAAAGCAAATCATGAAATTATCTTGGTATGCAACATTCAAGGTACGAATACTGAAAAGTTTAATTTGGTGTTTGAACGCATGATCAATGTTACTCGTGGTCACAATATTGCGTCACTTTCTCTAAGAGAATATGCACTCTGCAATTGGCCTGCTACTTGAAAAAGAAATGTGACTAAATAAATAATAAATACACAAAACCACCAAGCCTGCTTGTGAATCAGATTGTTTCAGTTCGGTGGAAACTAAGTTATCTTCCTGACACAAATATACATGTATTCCATGATCCTTGGCACCAAAACAATATCATGCCGCTGGTGGTTTGTCTGCACTTAATTTGACATTAGTACCTGCTTGGGCCCTGTCCCTGCCTGTCAGCTATACACAGCTGGGCTTGGAGTGAACAGGGCTGCTTGTCACTAGTGGAGATACAGTAGTGTTAAAGTGTTTGGCAGGGAGACTGTCTTTGCTTGAAGCAAGCAGGTCCCTGAGAGGCTATTCCAGGAAAGCCCACATCTGTTTCCTAAGAATGTCTAACTACCACTTAGACAGTAGGCTTTCCAAGAGGGCTGGAAGATATTTTTGGCTGAGGGATGAGTAGCAATAAATGTATCCTAAATCACCCTTGCATAACCTGGTAGAACCACCTCCTCAAAGAAATGCTTCCAAAGGATTATCATTTGAATGTAAATCCCAGACTAGCAATCTCGTTTTCTTACTATTTTGTAGCTGCTGTGCATAATTCCACCATAATTCCATGTGTTTCTTGTGATATTAAACTCTTTCACCAAACAATTTGAGTGAATTGAGGCCAGATCTAGTGTATAATAGGCATACATACCTGTGTAAAGCCTGGATTTTTTTAGCTGTGATGTCCCTAAGTAGCTCCTCCAAGATGTCAGTGTCCGTGGGGGGTTCTGGGGTAGGCCTGTCTGTGCGATGGGCATAGTGGCCTATAAGCAGACCTAGGCTAAAGAGCCCAATACCTGCCAGAAGGTAGCTGACCAGGCTGCAGCTGCTCCTCCGTTGGCCCTTTGGTGGAGCCCTGGTGAAATGGGATATGTAGTTGGGGTCTTCCTCCTGTAGGCGCTCAAATCTTCCATGGGGAGAGACTGATACAGAGGGCTGGATGGGCTCAAGATCCGAGTCGGCATGGTTGGAGTTGCCCACGGTCCGATGATCTAAACACTCCATTTGAAAGCGATCCAAACCTAGGACAGGATCTTGTAGCTCCTTCTCCATGTCCCACTCCAGGTCCAGGGCTGAGGCCTGCAGCTCCTCCCTCTCTAGTGACCCTGCATGGGCTGCATGAACCTTCTTGTATGCCATGTCTTCACCTGGAAATACACAGATTGCATGGTGGTCATTATCCCAGTTCAACAACAATGAATCCAATAAATTGATTAATTCTACCAATATATGTCGGTATTCTTATATCAATCACATACACTGAAAAGACCAGCAAACCCATTGATGTATAGGGCACCGACCTGAATTGGGGCTCTAGTATTTTGGGGTCCTAAACAACCTTTGACTGGTGGTCCTTCCACCAAAGAATGTATTTTTTGTGGTGTGTGCCTTGATGGTGGAATGAACCATTTTAATTTCAAACACATTTACACATTTTGCAATGGGGAATCAACATTGCAGACTTAAAGAAAAGTGGGTAAATAACTGGGTACCAAATGAACCAATTAAAGGAGGGATCCTAAGGAAAGAGTTCGGGTGGGACTCTGGAAAATAGAGACAAGAAACCTGGTAAGTTAGGTGTTACGCATAAAGGAGAAACAAAACCAGACCATGCTGACAGGAAAGGAGATCTCAGAGGACATCAGCAAAAGGGTAGGGGGAATACACCAGTCTGGGGAAGGCGATATAATGATCTCAAAGGCATTGGAGTTACATCAGTCCACTGTGAGGCAAGTCATTTACAAATGGAGAGCATTTAACATGATACATGTAACTCTGTCTTGAAGTGGATATGCCCCAAATATCTTCAAGAGCCACAAAACATAATAACTACTGTGCATGCTTCAACAATAAGAACAATGAATCAAACACTGAATGACAGTCATTGGAGGGTTGCTAAGAAGAAGCCTCTGCTGTTAAAAAAAGAACCAAACAGCTGGTACTAACTTTGCCAGAGACCACCTGAAGGATACTGGAAGTCCAAAATTGACCTTTTCGTCCACAATGAAAACCACTATGTTTAGTTAAAATCCAGCACTGCCTACCACAATAAGAAATGTATCCTAACAGTAAAGCATGCAAGTGGAATATCAAGTATTCTGGCAGTGTAATTAAAGGAACCATGAATTCTGAGGTATACCAGGAGATTCCAGAACAGAAGACCAAGCCATCAGTCAAGAAGCTAAAGCTGGGCCAAAAATGGGTCTTCCAACAAGACAACCCAAAGCATTCAAGCAAATCTACCAAAGAATGGCTCAGGAGAAAATGTGTGCATTGGATTGGCCATGTCAAAGTCCTGACCATAATCCATTCGAAATGCTGTAGTAGGACCTGAGGGGGGCATTACATGTCAGACACCCTTGTAACTACACTCAATTGGCTGAGTTCTGTACGGAGTGGGCAAAAATCACTCAAAAAATATTAGTGGCTATGAGATGCGTTTACTCCAAAGTAACAAAAAATATTTGTAATGCTTTTGTTTGTGTCATTTATTTGGAATGTGATTATTATGAAGGACTTTGTTTTAATTTAAATATACTTTTTTTAAGAGACCATCCCAGTAAGATTCCCTAACTTTCATAGTTTGCCATGACTTGTGCCATGATATGTCTCAGTGAATAAGAAAATCAGTGGAGGGTCTGCTATTACACCAGCTACTATTATAACTACTACTCTTACTAATTCAACAACTACTACTTCCATTAGCCCACATTTTAGTCTTTTAGTAGACACTCATATCCAGAGGATTTTACAGTAACATGGCAAATGTTTTGCTAATCAGTTGACTGACATAAAAACTGGTTCAGCACAACTGCAATTTTAAATTGGTACTACCTATTATTGTTACTTTTATAACAATAATAGGTAGTACCAATTTAATTGTACTTTGACAGCCCAGAAATAAGAAAATGGGGTTGGGTCCACTCAGGTGGCCCCAACACCATTTTCTTATTTCCGGTAAAAGGCCTTTACCGAAAGCTTATTTCCAGAGCTGGCACTGCCTACGTTATTTAGAGTTCCTTGGCTTTCATCACCATAACAATTAAAAGCCTGACTATGTATGTGGCCGCTAGCCTGGGGTTTAACTCTAGCCCCCTAACCAAATAGTAAAGATTATTCCTACAGGACCCAATAAGTGCATGCTGAGTTCACTGCAGCTGCTAAAGCAGATCATTAAGGGAGATGAGATCAAATTCATAAAATGGAGCCCAGTGTCTCAGTATAACATCAAATGTAACGGCCCTTTTTACTGACACTGCAATCAAAATCGAAAGAGCCGCCCAATTAATAACAAAAAATCTAATCTGTTTTGAAACTCAAAAGCTCACCAAAGCCAATTTTTTTCTTTCAAAGCATTGCCTTTAAATATGACACATTAAAGTGAAGTGAGTTGTTATCAGAGCTTATACTGCATCACCTTGAGAATCTCAAGAACACTTACTGATCTTTCTTAGTAACACTTTTTATAGAAAAAAACTCCACCCAGGTTGTTAAAAAGACAAAAAATATCAATCTTAAAGAAGTAAGGAGTTGCAAACACCATACTTTTCTTTCCCCCTTTACACAGTCACACACAAATATCTATGCACACAGATAACAAGCATAACATTTTGGGGGGAATATGGTACTAATTAGGTACTTCCACATGCTTTGAAGTTAGGATGGTCATATTTAATTGACAGAAAAAAAATACTAATACAAATACCTTACTCAAAATGCGCATCCTGGATGTGATGTCATGGGGAAAGAATGAAGCATAGACATTGCCTGAGAGTTCCCTCCCATCAATCTTCAATGCTCCAAAAAGGTCCATAATTTCTGTATGGATGCAGAATAAACATCCCCTCTCTAACAATGGACAATATTTTAATGCTGCTCCTTGTTCCCAGAAGTTCAGAACACTCAAATACACGTACACGCACGCACGCACGCACACACGCACACACACCCCTCTACCCAGCATTAGCACTTGTGTCCTGTCGAAATGGGGGTAGGACAAAACAGCAGCTACTGTATTCCAGGAAGAGTGACAGTGGACATTTAATCACAGAAACACCTGTGATTTAACACCTTTCAACTCTCAGACAAAGCCACCCATTCTTTGACGTTTCCATGATGGATGGCAGACTGATACCGAACACGTTTATGTTCCCTACACTGACACATGCCGAGAATTTGTGTCAGTTGTTAAAATACAACCACATTCTAAATCTAAATATTATACATGCGGGTCCATTATATACCACATTTTATGTCCAGTCTCATCTTTCACTTCACCTGTCCCGTTAATTGCGAGACCCGAAGGTAAAAGGCTCACAATATAGTTACTGTTTTAATACCATGGTAAATAAAAAAATATAGTTCAAGCACCATTTTTAAAGACAAATTCAATGCTTTTTAAGATCTCAACAAATATAATCTAAGACAAAAAAAAAATACAAAATACAATTTCTTGTAACACATTCCGATAAGAATACATTAACTACTGTTAATCAATGCAGTAGCTAACATGAACGAAGGATAAAAGACAAAGATATTGTAACAATGATAACTCTTACTTTATTCAGGATTTACTGATTAATTAACTAACAGCATGTAGTGTAATTTGTTCATGTTGACACAGGACATTAACTCATGTTGTTTTTTGTTAGAACACACAGTTTGTACTGTAATCTGTTAATGTTGATACAAGACATCAATTCATGTACAGTTTCTAGTTGTTTGCATGAACAATAACAATATGTAATATTAACTATTCGTAAGATTATCACATTTTGAATACATTATTAAAGTAAGCAAGATAACAATAGTTTAACATTATTTATGTTAACTAATGGTGAAGTGTTTGTTCCAAATGGTTTAGAGCTGCCAATGTGTCATCATTCTTAAGGAACTGTAGGATAATTCAGCACTTTAATTAAAGGTAAAAAATGATTAACTAATGGTTAAGTATCAGTTAATAATGGTTTAAAGCTAGCAATGGGTTATTAGTTAGTGATTGTGAAGAAAGGACAATTAATCACTTAAGACACAAAATAATTACTTAATAGTTAGGTATCACTTATTAATGAGTTGTAGCTACTGTACCAATGGGTCATTAGCTAGTCATTCTTCTGATAGGATAATACCTCACTTTACTTAAGGGGACACAACATCATTAACTAGATGTGAAGTAGCGGTCATTAATGGTTTATAGCTACCAATTAGTTAGTCATTGTTACAGATAATTCATGACTTAAGGGGACACAATGAAGGGGTGTGTGATACTGCAAAATGTGCTTTCGATTCGATACCATGTTATCCATGGCCAGAATTGTTGATATCGATCCCAATACCGATACCTTTTAATATTAAAAGCGTATTTTGTACTTTCATGTAGGGGACAGTAGTTTGAGGTAAGTATATCAATAGGCTAAATCTGAATAAATTTTCATGATAACTAACTGATTTGCAATTATTGTAAGGTGAGTTGTATAATTTCTACCTGCCACTTGTAGGGCTTTGTAAAAAAGTGCTACATAAAGGAATGAAGCCTGTTTTTATTGCTTTCTACTGTTACTTAGTCATGTGCATGTTAAGACACTTTATTGTTTTCAAGGCAAATAACAAAATATATTTTTCATTATTGTTATTTGAAATTTTAAATAAGTAATTTAGAGAAATGTTTTTCAGCCATGGCATTCATGACATGAATACAGGCCTGTATCTCGGATTGGTGGTTGGTGCCGGTAGTCAGGGTGCGCGCCGCTGTGCGCGCTCAACCCGTATGTTCGTTGTATGAGTTCACAGTCATAAGCAAAAGCGGTAGAGCCGGAGAAGCCCTTTTCATGACAACGGAATATATTTGCACACAGTGACAGTTCTATTCTTTGATGAATTGGGTACAACATAGAAGAGAAAAACTGGTATCAATCCTATTGACGCTAGAATCAATCTTCAAAAATGAGACATATAATATTATGTATTGATATTTTGGGATCGGTCCGCTCACCCCTAGTACAGTGCATGTGTGGGAATCTGACAGAGTCTGTCGTTGGTGCCTGTTTCTTTACTTCTACCACTCAATACAATAAGACATTAATAACCGTCACCAGTATTCATTTACGTTGCAATGAATTACAGGTCTCAGACTGTTAGTTAGCGGTTAGCTGACGTTTGCTAGCTAGCTACAGTAAAATCAACCAGTGTTTGTAGCTGTTTGAATTTGAGTCAACAAGAAAAGCTTGCAAAGCATGTACTGTTCCTTAGCTGGAAAGGTGATTGTCTTCATGTCTACTGTCTGAAAGGCATTCAATGCACGTAGCTAACATGAGGTTAATCCAGTCACTTTGATATGTGTTGGTAGGGTTCACACATGCAATAGCTGAATTTGCATAGCTACAGTAGCAAGCAAACTGATGGAGCAAACTAAAATAGTATTACCGTCCTACTTGTGGTGTCCCCTCAGGAATTGCTCAAGAAGAATTCATGTAACTGTCCCCTCCAAAGTTGGTATTAAATTTTCACATCAACTTGACATTTTACTGGCTTTGGAAGGCTTTACCGGCTTTTCAAAAATGGGAGAAGGGCTGAGAATGAACATTATTTTAGAATTATGGGAGAGTAACATTTCTTTAAGTTTTTTCACAATTATTAAGTTGCTTCTTCACGGTAATTATTAGGGGTGCCAACACCTATACTTCCACTTCAGTTGATTTACCATAGCAAGGTTGGTGTGTCAGCTGACCTGTGACATCTTCCCCCAAAAAACATCCAGAAAATTGGCTGAAAATGTAATGCCATAAGCCCAAAGAGTTTAAACAAACACATGCGGCAAATCTGTAATTTCCCCCTACATAACAGGCCAATATGAATATGAGTCATTACACTCAATTACAATCTATATATTTCTTCCTTTTTTTTCTCATAAGACCAAATGAGTGAGCATCAGCTGTCAAGAATTTAACCTAAGCATTACAAATTCATGTGCATTTTAATAAGCGAAATGAGCATTTGATACCCCTCTCAATCAGAAAAATTTCTGGCTCCCAGGTATCTTTAATACAGGTAACGAGCTGAGATTAGCAGCACACTCTTAAAGGAGTGCTCCTAATCTCAGCGTGTTACCTGTATATAAGACACCTGTCCAAAGAAGCAATCAATCAATCAGATTCCAAACTCTTCACCATGGCCAAGACCTAAGAGCTGTCCAAGGATGTCAGAGACAAGATTATAGACCCACACAAGGCTGGAATGGGCCATTGCCAAGCAGCTTGGTGTGAAGGTGACAACAGTTGGTGTGAGTGTTCGCAAATGGAAGAAACACAAAAGAACTGTCAGTCTTCCTCTGTCTGGGGCTCCATACAAAGTCTCACCTCGTGGAGTTGCAATGATCATGAGAACGGTGAGGAATCAGCCCAGAACTACACAGGAGGATCTTGTCAATGATCTCAAAGCAGCTCGGACCATAGTCACAAAGAAAACAGCCGCCCGCAAGGATCCCCCGCTCAAGAAAGTACATGTACAGGCCTGTCTGAAGTTTGCCAATGAACATCTGAATGATTCAGAGGGGAACTGGGTGAAAGTGTTGTGGTCAGATGAGACCAAAATCGATCTCTTTGGCATCAACTCAGCTCGTCGTGTTTGGTGGAGGAGGAATGCTGCCTACGACCCTAAGAACACCATCCCCATCGTCAAGCATGGCGGTGAAAACATTATGCTTGCGGGTGTTTTGCTGCTAAGGAGAAAGGACAGCTTCACCGCGTCAAAGGGATGATAGACGGGGGCCATGTAATGTCAAATCTTGGGTGAGAATCTCCTGCCATCAGCCAGGGCATTGAAAATGGGACTTGGATGGGTATTCCAGCATGACAATGACACAAAACACACAATTCAACTTTCCTTCAAAACACACACAATCAAGGCAACAAACGACTGGCTCACATTAAGATCCTGGAGTGGCCTAGCCAGTCTCTAGACCTTAATCCCATGGAAAATCTCTGGAGGGAGCTGAAGTTTCGAGTTGCCAAATGTCAGCCTCGAAACCTTAATGACATGGAGAAGATCTGCAAAGAGGAGTTGGACAAAATCCCTCCTGAACTCTGATTTCCAACAAGGGTTTTGCCACCAAGTACTGAATCACGTTTTGCAAAGAGGTCGAATACTTATTATTTCCCTCAATAAAATGCATATCAATTTGTAACATGAATGACATGAATTGTTCTGGATTTTTTTGCTGTTTTCTGTCACTGTTCAAATAAACCTACCAGTGAAATTATAGACTGCTAGTTTCTTTGTCAGTGGGCTAACGTACAAAATCCGCAGGGGATCAAATACTATTTCCCTCATTGTACATTAATGGCAGAGTCTCGCATTATCTACTACTAAGTTAATCAAAAAAAGACTAAGTGTTTAACCTGCGGTGCCCCACTGCGTGATATTCTTTCCATCAGCAAATGTAATACCTACAGCAAATTTACAGTAAATGTAAGACAATTTATGACCTTAATTTCCCTGATTTTATTTTGTGTAAAGCCTGTGATAGCATCACTGTAAATACTTGACCTTTATGGCACACCATATCATTGAAACATATTCTGATCAACGTTTAAGAGTGGAGTATAGCATTAGGATTCCCAATTCTGAACCCAGAAATAAAGCTGAAAAAGTGTGTTTGTGTGTGTGCGTGTGTGTTTGGAAGAACGGTGTGTGGTCACATATGGTAGGGCAGATTGTGTGTGGTCAAGTAAGGTGACAAATGGAAAGACAGTAAGCAAAAAAAGGGTAAAAATTGTGAGTAAATATTTCCTAGCACACTCCTGCTTACCCATCATCTCACCTGACATGACCTTGTCAGTTGCTGTAGTTACTGAAGATGAAGCCAGCTGTCAATCTGTTCAGCTATTGCACATTTAACAGAAGGGCAAAGAATCTAGAGTGTGACGGGGAACACTTCAGCAATTATTTCCATGGAACACATAACCAGAGCTTTGCACAACATGGTAAGCAATAACGGCTGCCATTGTGGTTACAAATACAATAAAAACTGAGCATTTTTTATTTCTCAGACAAACACAAAAGCCAACAGTAAGTAAAGTAAGTATATGCTTGGTCATGAACTACCATTGGTCAGCAGTGGCTGGAACTAACCCTACATCAGCCTGAAGGAATGAAAGGAAGCATGGATGCTGTGCTGTATTGCTAGTATCCATTTAGAACCAGCATCTGGCCCAGCATATGTTATTGGCCCCAGGCCACCAGAGCAAACCTTTATTTTTATAGTGCTCATGAATAAACTATATGCCATCCCCAGAGTGTTGAGGAAAGAATTTTCCTTTATGGATCTCTCCTGCATTAAATCTCAATGTACATGAGGCAATGTCTAACATGCAACTTACATGGAGTCATTTTGGAACTTTCACGTTTTTTTGAGCCATGACATCAGTAACATCCATAACAGTTTAAAATGTGATAATTATTAATTCATAATATGTATGTTTCCGATACTTGTATATTTACCATAATTTGGGTGGTAATTTAAAGCACATGTCCAAAACAACTCTTGCTGATGAGAAGCATACCTACAACATGATGCAGCCAACCCCATGCTTTACAATATGAAGTGATGAACTCAGCAATGTGTTTGATTTGCTCCACATACAATGCTTTGCACTTGGGATATAACTTGTTTTTTGCCACTGTCGCGTGCAATATTACTTTAACGGCTTGGTATTAAACCAACGTCTATGTTTAGAATATTTTATATGCTGCAACCTTTTTTTCCATCAATTATGATACTATTCCCTAAAAACTACCAAAACGTCATCACTCAAAGAGGATGGAAACTAACAACATGGAAAAACGAACATGAAAGGTAAATTGCAACTAGTAAAATGTGCCTTAATTGATACCCACTAGGAGTGTCACAATACACCAGCATTGACAATAACCATGATATTAAAAACCTGATATTATGTAAATAATACACATTACGATATCATTCACTAAGCAAGAATTATGTTGTATTCTACCCAAAACTCTGGTCGGTTTTTGGATAGCTTTTTCATGTCAGCTATTGACAAATGACGCATGTGCTAAAACTACGATTCTGGACCTATACCTACACGGCCATTTTGAATTAACCCATTTACTCGCCAAAAAATCCCAGAACAGACCCGCAATGACGCACAGTTTTGTAGTCTATTCACTTGAATATGACATAGTATTTTTCCAAAAACGCCTCACAGTTTTTAGATGGCTTATTCATGACACATATAGACAAACAATGTGCTTAAACTATGAGTCTGGGCCTATGCACTGGCATTGAAATCAACTTGTCAGCCCCACCAGAACCCCTGGGAAAGGTGATTATGTAGCCTTGTCATCAGGCAAAATTGACGTTGTATTTGTCCAAAAACTCTCAGCTTTAGGCCCAGCGCTGCCAGATTGCATTGACTGTAAACAGCACAATCACCCGCAGACTCCACAATAAATCCGCCTGAACCCTATTTTTTCTGTATAACCCTATCTGTAAATCATCGCACCCAAGACCATTTTTGCCCGCACACTGTCATTAAAAGTAGCCCAATTGAGCAGGAAACCTCCCCATCTGGCAACATTGGTTAGGCCTTTTGTTTATAAGTACATCTGATAATAGATAGTGAAAAAGCTAAGTGTAACCTTTTTTGGACACGATTTGTACAGTTATAGTTACATACTCTCCACCTCCCTATTTTGAATGTAATTAATTCTCCAAAAGAGACAAAATACCCCAAAACAAAGTTAAAGATTAATTTGATGGACAGCATAATTATAAATGTTTTCACATTTTCTATAGATGTCGCCAAAATATAGTTATTGTGAATTATTTTGGCCACTATAATCATGTAGTGAAAATCTGATATTGTGACAACCCTAGTACACACCAGGGATAGACACTTTATTTCCCTCCGGAAAGGCAGATATATACAAACCCCCACCAACTGAGTAAAAATCGAAGTGGATCAAACCAAACAGGGGAAAAATGTTCAGTCTTGTGTAATCTCAATAAGTGGGAGAAAACAACTGAAGGTGTTTCTCTCTCAGCATCCCTCATTCCAACGGAAACATTCTGCCTGCAGCTCTGAAATATTAGCTGGGCCAGAACAGGTTATACATCTTCCTGACTGACGAGGTGACCAACACGGGAGAAACACATACTGACCAACAAGATGACTCCAATCCAGGCCTTTCTCAAAGCAAACAGGACATAACCATGAAAACAATAAGACAGCATGACACTTTTCAAGGACCCAAATTAGCTTAAAGGAGCCATATGACTTTTTACTATACTATTAGCATGAATACAATCTTAAATGACCAAAAGACAATGGCAGTTAATGTTTAAGTAAATGTTTTAAATAGGCATTTCTACGAAAATGTTGAGAGCGCCATATATACCCCGTACTAACCACCCACCTTGAACCACACTGGACTAACTAATACTATTGGGTTCTGGTTTGGTAAGGCTTGTAGAAGAGGAAACAAATCACTTTGTTGTTCAAATTCAATCCTGTAATGTTTCAGGCTCGATTCTGCACATTGCCCCATTAACGTGAACGCTTTCGTTATCAAAGCATTATAATTTTGAAAGGTGATTTACAGAACAAAAATTATCATGCCATTCCTTGCTGGACAATGAAAGAATGCATTTACCAATAAAGCAGATTATGTCTACTTTTAATGACACTTTAGGTATGACTAGGTTTGAAGGATTGGTTATGGCTATTCAACCATGGCATTGCGAGATGTATTGTTCCCAAGCCTAAGGCCATTCTCCTCAGACCAAATACATCAGAAGGTATTACAAAAGAGTTGGTGATGATGTTCAGCTTAGTGGGGATAACTAAGGAAATCCTAATGAACCAGGCAAGTCAATCTGCGCTTCTGTGTACCATCCTCAAACAGATGAGCTTGGGAAAAGGTAAGGTGCATGCTCAAATGGTGGGAACTCCAAACATTTGTTGCCATATTTCTTATTTTCAATTAAAAAGATAACTCAAGCTACCACTGAATTCTCCCTGTATTGGGCTCCTTTGAACGCCAACCAAGAGGCATTCAGTTACCAGATGCAGAACTGAGTGACCAAATGTAAAAATGTGTCTAATGACGAGGTGGAGGAAATATGGTACAATGCAAAGAGCTCAAGCCATACAGTTCCAGATTGCATAGGAGCAAACCACAAAGGACAGGTTCCTCCCTAGAAGGAGACTTAGGAAATCCTTGAGAATGTGAGTTTGGTAAACAACATGTGTGACAGCTAGGCAGTCGTAAGACCTTCTCAAACCGTGACAACAATGGGAGGCAATGTTTGTTGTTGCTATGCCCCCTGAACCCCTCACAAACTGCTTGGGAGGAGGTCAACATAAGTGACCACAGTTCTGCAGTTCAGCCTTAATGGAGTTTGCCTACTTACCAATAGCTTATTAATAAGGTAAAGAGTGCCCAGAGTTAATAGACAGCAGCCTAATTAGATGATGTGAATGTAAACAGCCATGACTGGGATTCTAAGTTGAAGTAGCTCCCGGCTGTTTGGGTGGGCTCTTTGAAGCGCAGGTCTAAATGGCAGTGTCTAGAAATTCAGACTGGGACTTAAACCTTCACCATTGGGAGGGGCAATGTCAGGACTACTGGCAAGAGCTGCAAAGACAAGGGGTTCAGCTCAGCTGGCAAACCTCGACGAGGCTCACCTGCCACTACTTCCGCCTCGTCAGGGCAAGCTGACAACTGGTCTTGGGAATGTGTTATTTTGGCAGAGACGGTGGTCCAGATTGATGCAACTGACCCTGGAGTGGAAGTACCTTGAATGTGTGAAATACAAAATTAAGATAGTCATTCAAAAATCATGTTATCTACTTGTATGCTCTGCTTCCATGAAAGTTAATATTTTTAAGCACATCTGTACCCCATAACCTATTTAGGCTGTCCATAACAAAGGGTTGAACACTTATAAACATTTTATATTAATGTGAAAAACAAGTGACATTGTGACAGTGTGACAATGTAGATTAGTGACACACATACAGTATCAATAATATATATGTCATGTATACTAATCTGTAATGCAACTAGACTTGAAAAGGGGGCGGAATACTGTAAATGTCACTTTAGAAAGGCCTAATACTCGATTCAACACACCACTCTCTGATGATTTAACTGTCCCTATAGCAAGGGTTTGTGAGTGTTTTACTCTCCATTACAAAATGGACGGGGGCTGCTGTATGTGCATTGGGCAACAAGGCTACTTTAGTGAGCAATGCTTAATTTGTGTATCTGGATCAATAAACAGAGGTGGTAGTTCAGAGATGTATAATATGATCTGAGAGATAAATACTGTGTTTCTGAGAACAACAGCAGCATTACAGGGAAATCAGATCAATGACTCGCCTCTATTAAATCTTGAATGGAGAGAGAACAACTTTGAGTCAACAGAAACATCAGTTTTTGCAGTCCTAATGTGAGGTAAGGGTTATTAAGGCAGTCTATCAGGCTGCAAACCACAATGCACGTTATTGGGCACATTTGTATGTTGAGTCAATTGTGCCATGAGACGTGTCTGTTAAAAAAATCTGAAAACACAATTGAGCCTGGACTTTAGCATCCATAATATATTACCACTGGCACTCAGATCATTAAGACCTGAATTAGAATAACAATCTTTCATTAAATACCTATAGCGTCACTGGGGAAGTGTTTCTTTTAAATACGCAGGGCCCTGTGACTAATGGCTGTAAGTGTAAAACAAGACTGAGTTGTGGGCTTGATTAACACCTTTAATGCCTTCTTTTCATGTCTCTGTGCGGATTTACCAAACCATCCACAGATTTGTAGTAGCATATTCAACATCGAAATCATTATGCACAGATCATTTGCAAATTATTTCTCTTGTAAGCTAGTATGATTCATTCGAATAATTATATGGCGCCACTGATGGGGAGCCCTCCTCACTTTGAAATAAAGTCAGGGGAAATAGACTACTGTATATCAAGTAGCATCTGTAAGGGGTATGTTGCTAGCTATAATGTTCATATGTGCAAACCTAAATAACACACTGAGATGGCCCAAGGCGACATAAAAGGGAGATTATAATTAAATACACGTACCCTTTCGTAGCCTGTCCTGTGACTTGAACATTAAGAAGCTTTCATTCAAAGTTCCCCAAGCTTTTTCATCTAGCTGGTTAATGCCCTCCAACTCACCGCCTAAGCCAGCCACACTCCGGGTGACACATGTGAAACATACTCCAGTACAAACTCCTTCTGCCCATCCTATCATGTGACATGAACACCATAAATGGCTAGGGGATCTATCCATGCAGTAACATGTGGCACACAGCATTCCTCTTTATGTTATCTACAATATGTTTACACCCCAACTCTTCCACCACAAACCTCATGCCCCGACTCCTCGGTTTGATCTTTACCATCCATATTTAATCCAGCTTTGCAAACGAAATGCTAATCCAAAATGTAACCCAGGGCATCATTTATCAAAATTAAACCTTTAAGTACGGATCCCCACGGGGAAGCCATATGCTCCTGAGTTTACTCCGTTAGATTCATTAGCTTATGTCAACCTGTTAATTAGAGTTTAGGCTAGTCAGTGAAAACCTGACAGACGGACACAGGCTCTCCCGGCAGGTATCTCTAACTAAACTTATCCTGGTGCCCTCTGTAGGTCCAGTCCATGGCCCTCAGGCATGTCAGAATTGGAGGGAATTATTTTTTAACTGATCATTGAGTGGATACAGTGTCTGTTCCTTCTCTGTCACTTCTTTGGAGAAATGTGTCTGACCTGTCAAATGTGCACTGATTTAAAATATTTAAAATTGGGACAGGTATGTAAATATATGACCTGAAGATCAGACGTCAGGTTGTTTGATAAGATACGGATTTGTGTGACATAGGATCAACTCGCTTGTAAATCACACACTTTGCTCCCAGCCTCATCCCCATGGCTCAAGTATGAGGAAGTTTCTGTTTGATGAAAGTCACATTCGCATCCAGACTCAAGAAAAGTGTCTAAATATAGACAGTATGTATCACGGAGGCACTCCTATCCTCCCAACACGGATCCCTCATTATCACCTATGACTGTCACACAAACAGAATGTCACCTTCTGCTTTTCAAATGATGTATTTCCCTTGTGTGACATAACAATGGATTGTCACATTGCCTGTCAAAAAAAGTCACCCTGAAAACACAAGAAATAATGAAGGTTATGTCTGATGCTCTAGGTGTGCCCCTCTCTTCGCTGCGCACACAGTTTACACGCTATGCTGTGTATGTAGCGTTGATATGCTCAGTGTGCGGGGGACATGAGCTGTGTCTGAAGGGTTGACGTGTTAACCAGATATGTAATTGGCAATCAGATGTAGTGTCTCAGACGTGGATGTGACATGGGCTCTTTGGGTGACATACAGAGCAGATGTCCGCTCATTGTGACTACATCACAATCCCCTGTAGTCACACACATCTGACACTAGTTTGTCAGCACTAGTCCCATTGCATCAGGTGGATATAATTTACTGCTACTGCATGAACTTCAATTTATATGTCACATTTTTTTTAAACGTGTAAAGGTAGTCGTGGTTGTATGGACTATCATGATAGAAAACCAAATATTTTAAGGTACCACAGAGGCAAAACTTAAAAATAAACTTTTATTCTGTTCATGTAAAGAATAAATAAACTACTCTGTGGCCTCAGTTGGTTCAGCAGTAAAGTATACAAATGCCTAATTCCTTGTACAGTGATTGAAAAAATAAGGTATTCATTAGTGAAAAAAGGATAATGAATTCCAATTTACATACAAAATTGTATCTTCACATGTGTGTTGTATATTAACTAATTACTTTTTCAGAGGCATACACATTGAGAAATTCTAATTAATGATCTCTTTCAAGTAGCCATATTGTGGTTCCCACTGGGTAGAACAGATGTTTGGAAATTTAATACAGAAGAAGTTCCCACAAAAAAATTAACACACACAGAAACTTTCCAAAATCATTGTCTCTTAGATTATTAATGATATTATTGAAGTATATTTATGTAACTGGAACAAGTTGACAAAATGTGTTTGAAATACTATGAAAGGGTTTAAAAGGATAATCTGTGAGTCCAACAATGACAAATTAACAGCTATGGGCAAATATAGCTTAGTTCACCTCATATGACAACACATCTGGATTGATTAAGATTTAGCCCATTTCTAACTCTGAACATTGCTAAAGCGAAAGCCATTTTGAAACCACCCTGAAATCTACTGAAACACCTTTAAAATGATTTAATCCTGTTCAAATCCAACTTTGGAAAATTGGACCATACAGCATGTTCACTTTGACATATCACTTGCTTTGTGAAGAATTAAAGCGGTTTCAAACTGAGAAATGTGCTGTAAGATTTTAATAAAGGCAGATCAAATGCTCTGTAAGTGCTACATTTCCTGTATTACAATGACATAAAAAAGTCAAAATTCTTGCCATTATCATTATCAAATACCAAATTCACATTATATCATTTTTAAAATCTACTAGACAAACAAATTTTAAAACCAGATCACAGATGTGGATTACGTTAGAGACTCCAGCGGTCTCCACAGAGTTGGGTAAGACTGCTTTCACTTCCAACGAACTGCAGATCCAACTTAAGTTAAACACTGGTGTTAATTGCCCATTTTAAACATGTAATGGAGGATCAATCTGTTTGTGATTATTTCTATTGAATTGTATTTCTTTGTTTTGTATGTTTTGAAATGTTCTTTTTATTTGTAGTGGTTGTGTTTAACTGTACATGTAAACAAGTGTATACAGGGCATCCATAAAAGGGATCCAGGGCTCAGTCTATTTATCCTGTTAAAATAAAGTTGAAATAAATAAAAACATAATTGAAATGGAAACGTGCATAGATTTTGATAATTGTAAGGCAAGAGTAGGTTTTAACCTATCCCCCTCATTAAGTCTTCACCAAAGTACATCAGAGTTAGAATGAAAGAAAGTGCTCAAACAGCCCCTTCCTTGAGTTGGTGCTGAGAGTAATTAGGCTATATTTAGCCCTGGTAGTCTTAAATATGCTTGGGCCCATTTGGCAGTTTGAAGAGGCTGGTGTCCCTGACCATCTGGCAAAATCCCCTTCTCTCCCTCCTTTCCTTCCTCCCTCAAGCCACGCTATACCTAAATCCACTCAACCCAGTGCTACAGACATCCACATTGCAATGCACTCCAACACTTGAGCTACCTGGCACAGGCATCAGTCTGACTTGGCTAACAGATGGCTCTACAGCAGGTAATAATGACCCAAGACAAACTCTTAAATTGATTATGCCTTCGCGAGGGCATACATACAAAGTAGCATTGCAGGATGGGGGGAAATGGCTCAAAGTCAGATCCACTGAACCCAGAGGCAATGGGCAATGCTGATATGAAAACACACAGAGAAACACAAAAGGACTAATATGGAAGACAATCTGCATTCAGAGCAAACAAGAACACACCTCACAATGCCGGGAGATTCCACCACAGTACAATTAGAGGGATTCAGAAGCAGTCTATATTTGACATGTCGGAAAGAGGCGTAAATTGGATCTGATGGTATAGAAGCTGGCCTGTAGAGTAACCAGGCACGCTGCCCAACCTACAGTGCCAATTACTATTGGTCTCGTATTTGAAACGTTGTGTATTGCTCAGGGTTAGCAAGTGCATCCTTACTCTCAGTACAGTGAAATGTATTGAATTGTACATGCATTACTACAGTAAAGTCCATCAGCCATGACCAGAACATACAATAAATGACTAGCATGATGTCTTATGCGGAAATGTACCTGTTGTCTCTCTCCTTACTATTAGAATCTCCAGTTGACACCTTTCCAGGGATTCTGAAAGTCAGTGTGGTACCAAAAGTCACCATATTTCACCCCTAAAAAGGGATATTTATGTTTGGTGAGTCCTTGGGCATGGCGGGCCATAATTTGAGTGGCGAGGGTTGACAGCTCCTCTCGAGGTAAGAGCTCTGGATCAGTTAGAAAAATCTATATTCACCATCCATTAGTTTGTCTGGATGAATGAGGCACATCCCGGGGGGCAACATATGGGGCAAATAATCCAGCGTCATGCAAGCTCACTGGAAACTGTCAACCATTAATATTAGAGCGGTTTAGAAAAAAACTTTGGGAAGGCGGTAGATTAAGGTGGGCTTTTTTCGGCTCCATTGCATTCCTATGGGAAAGGGGACACACTCAGAAAGTCGGTGTATCAGCTGACCGTGTGATAGTCAGACAAAATCCTCTTCATGCAGAAAGAGTGAAAGAAGTAATCTCAAAGTAATGTCTATGAAAGAGATAGAAATAATCTGACGACCTCCGAAATGGAAAACATGAGAAAGCACAGATTATAAAGCTCTTTGCTAGTTGGTTGAATTTCCCTCTTAGAGGATTTGTTGTGTATTCATCATGCGAAGGTCACACAGGGTGACAGTCGGCTTATCCGCCTTACCATCTGGGTGGGAACCTAACTATTTCTCAACAAGTCACCTGTTCTATCACCTTATTATGCATTGCTGAAAAGTCACATTCACATTACACAAAGGGAAAAAAACAACTTTGCTATTGTTTATTCAATTAATGAACTGTGACACAAAGTTAATCTATATGTTCTCTGAATTTCCTGAGGGGCCAGATGATATGGTGTGGGAGCAGCTGGAACACAGCATAGGGGAAAATGAATGAAAGGCGACAGTGGGTATAAACAGCAAGGCCATGGCTGCATTGACCAAGTCTTTATTTAGAGGTTCATAATGAAATAATTGCCTCTCCATGTGTAATAGATTGTAGCTGCCCCGAGTGATTAATCATATGCTGTGTAACCAAATAAATTTAATTACGATTGGAGAAAAGTTCACTTTTGCTTCAACCGGTAGTGATAAAGCATTAGCATACTTAAAACCAGTGTAAATCCATTTAAATTGATTAACAAATTAATAAATGTCTGAAATGAGCAAATGTGTTTTTTTCTGTAGAAACATGGTTGTTCTGTAATTAGTGTCTAGACAGTAATTAATGAGGGAACGATAAACAGTGAGCCAGTTGCATTATCCTTATATCCAATTATGATGCAATTACAGCCAGCAGCTCTTAATGAAATGCTTTGTCACAAACGACTGGGTTACGAAAACATGTGAGACCTAGCTAACTCTGACCATTCCATTCTGTGTTGCTTCATTCATGTAACGGGAATCTTTTGCATAGGTTTAAGCAAATCAGTACTGAGCAGTAGTTCAAATTTCATGTACATTACTTGATGCACTGCAATTAAGTGCATTTTAAAATATGTTTCCTTATAACACAATTTATATTCATATCCCAATCATATCACATCAAAATCCCCATAAAACCTGGTAAAGTGTCTCTTTCGGTTCTAACACCACTAATTTCCCTCCACAGGGAATTTTTTGATCCACTTCAAAAAAAGGTCTGTATTTTGGGTAGCCTCAAACCGTGTTTCCTCATATTCAAGTAAATATCTAACGAACAAGTTGACAAATGTCACCAAGCTTTACAGGGTTGTCAAAACGCCTAACTGGAGAAGGCCTGCATGAAACACACTGCCTTATTTGAAGTGATTCAAAAACTCCTTGTGGAATGAATGAATCGTGAAATGTGAAAATAAACAATATCACAAGTTGCCGCTAGGCTTAATAGGGATCATGACACATTTACTACTTCTGTCTATACTGTCACTACATTTTGTACTTTGTATCCCTTCCTCAGCCAAGCTCCAAACAAATTGCTTTAAATTTTGGCAACAAAGGTAGATAAAGTTGGAGCCTAATTTGCAAACAGCCCAATCTGCAGTTGCAAAGGGTAATCTCCAGTTGTTACAGACATTTGGACCTCATTATTATTTATGCTGTATGTACTCATTGATTCTTAAAGAATAAAACCTTAACATCATTGAGCTTACTTCTGCTGTTGTTCTACTATTGTAATGAACATGCAGTACATGCAGGGTCGGGGGCTTCAAAATGGTTTTGTCAATGTCATACCACAGCTCGAAACAAACAAATGAAAACAAGCTAACAAATCTTCTCTCATCCTGGTTAAACATGTCTGAGCAGCAAAAGGGTTGGTTGGTTTTAGGACGTTGTAGACAGAAATGCGGAGTGTGGAGTGTGCAGAGGAACAGCAAAACTTTTCATAACAGTGCAGTCTCCAGGGGAGGCTAGGGAGCTAGGTATGCTACTACGGTGTCATGTCCTGGCTATGCCCCTAGCCATCTTTGCACTGGCTGGGGCCATAGTCAGGACATGGCCAAAAGAGGTGACTCTGGCCACCTCTATGGGCTTTGGTTTCCCCAATTGGAGGCAGGTGTTTATTATTGCCTCCAATTGGGGAACCTATTTATGTTCAATGTTTCCACACGGTCGTGTGGTTCATTTTGGTTG
>JACXGJ010007041.1:21582-32048 GCA_016801105.1 Esox niger | reverse complement strand
TATATATATATATATATATATATATATATATATATATATATACACACATTTTGTTGAAAGAGCAGTGCGCCAAATTTAAACCCATGCTGCATGCAGTACAGCATCTTTGACCATAAAACCATAAAAGGGCACAACACAAATTAACCTAAGAGAATGTATAGAACGATTACAGAAATATAATTATACCGTTCTTTACTTAAATCTGTTGGAATGTATTGCATTCCTGTAAAATCAGAAGACAAACATTTGTATACAAGCAAGTGTCATGTTCCATGCAGGTGAGTACATTTCACAGGCAACTCTGCCACCATTAAAAAAGCTAGAAAGTTCAAAGGATGAGTCAACATACTGGACACACCTGAAATATTGAGCTACAAAACAGTGGCATGACATTGCACTGGAGCCCTGGTATTTCTAAGAGCTCCAGGTGTCAGGAGTTCCTGCAGGGTCAATTTCAATTCAAACAGTTCAGGAAGTAATAGAAATTCCATATACTTTTTTTTAATATGATGAACTTTAAAAAAGTGCTGTGCCAAACTCACATTCATACACATTTACACGGACGGACCAATTGACTCACACACTCCCTGTCTCATGCATGGACATGTAGACACACGCTGCCAGTTATGTCCAGGGGCACACAGACACAGAGACCCTCAGAGAAACAACCCATTCATCTACTTATCCACAGCTTGCTCCCAATATGGCACCAGTATAATTATATCCCTTAGAGAGATAGAGTGACAGTGAGGGGGTGGGGTCAGACAGAGAGGAAAGGAGGGAGAGAGGGAGGGATAAAGAGGAAAGGAGATCAAAACCTATGAAGTTGTTTATATACTTCTCCAGGCCACACCATCACACCATTCCTTTATCGCCATTCTCTGTCTTGATCCCCTTGTCCTAACTACCCACTAATGCAACCCCTCTTGTCTCACTGTTTCTGGGTAGGTGGTGGTAAGTGGAAAAGGATTTGCAAATGATGTGTTCTTGAGCATGCATGAGAATGCACACATTATTCCGTATCTTTTGTGTGTATGTCATGTGAGTGGCTGGCTGCGGTTGCACTGCTCCATGGCAACTTTCCTGTGCATTTGACTGTGTGTGTTGTACGTGTGTGCGTGCATGCCTGGGTGTGAATGGTGCAGAGTGCCTAACTGCTCCCTGACCTCTCTTGTGTAAACACGAACACACTCCAGCTAGGTGCTAAATTGGCATGATTATGGGAGAGTTCAGCCAAGGGGGGACGACCCAGAGCAAGGCTCTCCTAGCCCCCTGCCAAGCCTCCATTAACATATCAACAGGAAAGAGTGTGAGGTAAGTAGTCAAGAGAGGCTTTGGTGTATGGTGACTACAGTAAGTGTGCCTTTTATTCTATTTTTTGTTACAGTTTTTCTCATGAATGACTATCAAAGTATAATAGTCGTCGAATGGCTATTAAACTTCGTCAAACTATATCTACTGTATATGGTTAACTATATGAGCATTGGGTAATTTGTTAAAATTACTAGTCATCTATACTGATAGGTACGGAAACATTTGGACACTTACACAATTTTCATTATTTTGGCTCTGTACACCACCACAATGGATTTTAAATCAAACTTTTAGCTTTAATTTAATGGGTTGAACAAAAATACTGTGTGGAACATTTAGGAATTGCAGCCATTTTCATATAGAGTTGTGCTCAAATGTTTGCATACCCTTGGAAAATGTGTTATATATGTACCATTTGTGAAGAAAACATGAGTGAGCAGGCAATACACAGGCCTCTTATTTCTTATGGGATTTACATTCAACTGTAGGTCATAACAGAATGGCACAATCCCAAAATCTAACATAGCAGAAAGATTAATTTTTTAGTGACCCCTGTTTAAAAGGCTGCATACCCTTTGTTCTTAATTCTGTATATTGCCCCCTTTTGCATCAATGACAATGTGCAGTCTTTTAAAATAGTTGTCTATGAGGCCCCGAATTCATATAAGTGGTATAGCTGCCCATTCGTTTTGGCAAAATGCCTCCAGGTCGTGCAAAGTCTTTGGTTGTCTTGCATGAACCGCATGTTTAAGATCTCCCCAGAGTGGCTTGATGATATTATGGTCAGGAGACTGTGATGGCCACTCCAGAACCTGCTCTAACCACTGGAGGGCCAACTTGGCCTTTTGCTTAGGGTCATTTTCATGCTGAATACCTGTGGCTGGATCACTAATGGACACACGTCACCACTTCAGTCAGGCGCCAGCCAGGTGGAGGAGGGATACTGGGATGGGCTGCTATCATTAAGGTAGTTGGACCTTTTCGGGTTGAAGCTGGACTGAAACTCAACTCCCAAATGTTCACAATCAGCCGTTTCGTGTAGTGGTTGTAATAATAATGTGCGTACCCGGTTGTCAAGGGAGAGAGTAATTCAATTGTTTATTGCAACATTTTATAGTCTATTAGTGCATGATGTTACAGGCTCAAGCACTTATTTTCTTTGATATTGGTTACAAGCTGATATATACAGTGAAGGTTGTGTTTACCTAGCAAAAATCAGGTTTCCAAGACAGTAACCCCCATGCCAAATGGTCAATGTAAACATTCCTGTGGTTATCAGAGCGCAACCTAAAGAGAGATCATCTAAACAGAGATTTTTCTGTTGTTATCATTATCTGGGCACATGCATATTGTAATTGTTAATTCTAAGATTCCACACAAACCAACTGCCAGTTTCTGGAAGGGTGTCCCATGCGTAGCTTTCGTGCAGAAGAATGCTTATTGTCTGCGAGTATTTTCTGATAACATGCTTCATTCACCTTGCCTTCAATTTTCATGTCTTTAGAGCTGTCACACCACCAAAACATTAGTGAGCCACCACCATTTTTCACAGGGGGGGATGGTATTCTGTTCACTATTGGCCTTGTTGACCTGTTGGTATCAAGAGATCCCCAAATTTTCCACGTCTGAATAAATGATTGAACATTACTGACAGGCATTTGCAGGCATTTTTATATTTTTTTCCATCTTTATAAAGTTCCATTAATTTGTTACACAGGTCTTTTGACAGTTCTTTGCACCCCATTGCTCAGTTTTTAGCCTGCTCAGTGCATCCACGTGAGAGCTGACAAACTCATTGACTATTTATACACAGACACGAATTGCAATTTAAAAAGCCATGGATGTAGGAAATTCAACGTTAATTGCCATTTTCACCTGTGTGTGTCACCTTGTGTGTCTGTAACAAGGCCAAACATTCAAGGGTATGTAATCTTTTGATCAGGGCTGTTTGGGTGATTTCTGTTAATGTTATCATTTATAAAGGAGCCAAACAACTATGTGACCAGGTGTCGATGGGGACACTAGAAGATTTTTATCCCATATCGCTTGACACATTCACTAAATATGTAATGAGTTCTAAACACACAAATTGTCAGCTAGATCCGATTCCAACAATATTTGCTACTTCCGGTGCTAGGTCAGCCCAATGTTGAACATAATACATTTCTTCCTTTTCCTCTGGATTTGTACCATACTCACAAAAATAGCGGAAATTAAGTCTCTTCTAAAAATATTTATCTGGAACCTCCCATTCCCCTGTCTCCTGTTTTAAACATGAGGTCTTGGCCCACACCTGCGGAGTACTAGGCTTGACTCGTTGCTGTCCCTGTCCTTGTCCATCTGGGCATGCTTCCGATCTGGACTAGGTTTAAACAGACTCAGGAATCAGCCCACATGCATTTATTAATTATTACAATTTGGATTTTTAATATATTCCCCCGGCACAGCCAGAAGAGGACTGGTTCCTCTCTAGGTTTCTTCCTAAATTTCAGCCTCCTTGGGGTGTTATTCCTAGCCACTGGATTTCAACACTACTGTTCTTTGCTCCTTGGCGTTTAAAGCCGGCAGTTTTGTAAAAAGGGCTTTATAAAATACATTTGATTTGATTGATTGATAAATTGTTTGTACAGTCTGTACAGTCCCCTTATTTCAGGGGCTAAAACGTAATTGGACAGATTTAAACAATCATGAATAAAATTGAATTTTTTCAATACTTTGTCGAGAATCCTTCGCTGGCAATGATTGCTTGAAGCCTGGAATGTATGGATTTCAACCGCTGGGTTTCCTCTTTTGTGATGCTTTGCCAGGCCTTTACTGCAGCTGTCTTCAGTTGTTGTTGGTTCGTGGGTCTTTCTGCCTTAAGTTTTGTCTTCAGCAAGTGAAATAAATGTGAAGTGTCAAGAAATTGACTAAGCCATTGCAGAATATTCCACTTTGCCTAAACTCCTGGGTTGCTTTGGCAGTATGTTTTGGGTCGTAGTCCATCTGTAAAGTGAAGCAACGTCCAATCAACTTCACTGAATTTGGCTGAATCTGAGCAGACAATACACTGCGTGCACAATTATTAGTATTCTGACAGTATCATTATTTCTATGCACAAGTTTTCAAATCTATACCATATAAACTTGAATGCTCATTGGATTCAATCATTTTCAGGTGAAATTTATTGTTGCAAATTTATTTCTATGCACATTTTCCAACTCCATACCAAATAAACTTGAAAGCTCATTGGATTGTTAAATGTCATTTTCAAGTTAAATGTAGTGGTTTAGGAATTAATGTGTGGCAGTGAATAACACCTAATATCAAAGTGTGTATTATTTTTAGGCAAGTTCATTACCTCAGGTAAAATGGACCAAAAGGGAGATTTATCTGACTCTGAAAGGTAAAACAATAAAAAATGCTATTCAGATGGATGTAACAATCTTGAAATAGCTAAACAATTTATGCATAACCACCGGACAATCAAAGGTTTTGTTGTGAATTGTCAACTGGGGTGCAAAAAACTAATGGAGAAGACGCAAATTAACTGCAAAAAAGACTTGAGAAGAAATAAACGGGAGGCTACCACGAACCACAAAGGACAAAAGCTTTAAATAATTGTAATTTTGTGTTACCTATTTGATATACTTACTTAAAAAATAGTGTACAAACATGTGAGTTTGGAGAAATACTTAAAATTAGTTGCCTAATAATTCTGCACTCTTATGTATTCCCCTTCTGTCTACTGTCATATCATCAAGAAAGACTAGTGACCCAGTGCCTTTGGAAGCCATGCATGCCCATGCCATCACACTGCCTCCACCGTAGTTTACAGATGATGTGGTATGCTTCAGAATATGAGCCATTCCAAGTCATCTCCATACTATTTTGTTCCCATCATTCTGATACAGGTTGATCTTAGTTTCTCTCCAAATTATGCTGTTCCAGAACTGGACTGGCTTTTTTCGATGTTTTTTGGCAAAGTCTAATCTGCCTTTTTATTCTTGAGGCTTATGAATGGTATGCACCTTGTGGTGAACACTCTGTATTTGCTCTCGTGAAGTTCTCTTGATGGTAGACTTGGATGATGATACGCCTACCTCCTGGATAGTGTTTTCCCTGGATGTTGTGAAAGAGTTGTTCTTTATCATGGAAAGGATCCTACAATCATCCACCACTGTTGTATTCTGTGGCCATTTTGTGTTGCAGAGCTCAACAGTGTATTCTTTTTTTCTCAGAATGTACCAAACTGTTGATTTGGCCGTTCCTAATGTTCCTGCTATCTCTCTGCTTACTTTTTTTTGCAGCCTAAAGATGGCCTGTTTCACTTGCATTGAGAGCGCCTGTGACCCCATGTTGTGGATTCACAGCTTCCAAATGGCACAAAATGCATTGAGTATGCCTGGCAGATGAAAATAGTTTGTTTTCATTTGCAATTTAATTATATTACACTCAAGTGCAGTTATGCACATATAATCTGATATATGAGATATATAATAGTTATTTGGCATTGTCAGATGGATATACTTAGGTTAGATGGGAAACCATTCAATAACTTCCCAATTTAGCGCAACCAATCGCAAATGCTGTCCAGGTTATTAACTGACAGGTGACATAACCTATCCGTTCTCAGACATTTATATAAGGGTAAGACTGAATTTTACAGTTGTGGAATAGGTAGCAGGCAAGAGAAGGGGCATAAGAGTGGAGTGGAGTGGTATGGTGAGCAAGAGGGAGAGGGGGGCATACACTTTACTGTATTTTCAGTTTAGGAGTGAGTGTTTGCTCCTTGGTGCTAATAAAAGATTTGTTTTCACTGCTCAACAAAAACTTGAAATTTGTAATATGGTGGTTGCAAACAATGCAACTAGACTAAAAGATATTCAAAGTACAGACATCACTAGTGCTGTCAAATAATTAAAATAATGAATTGTGATTAATCACATAACATTTTATAGTTTATCGCGATTAATAGCAATTTTAGAATGTGTTAATATTTTGACCTTAATAAACTGTTTTTTGTTTAAAAAGCAGTGCATTGTGGTAAAGACATACTTTGTTTTATTGGTAACAATGGACAATGCTTGTGAATAGGCAATGGCAAAAGGTAGTCATGGTGACTAGGGATGTTATGTTTAAACAATAAATCAGGGTAGATCTGTAATTCATGCAGTGCAAAGATGTTTGCTACTTTCACTATGAGAATATCCTTTGGTGGAAACATTGGGGCTCAGCTCAGATTAGCAAAAACATTAAATAACGACAACTTACCATGCTACAAGCAAAGCATTAGCAAGTGGATTCATGCAACAGAGCTAGGGGAGCCATGGCTAGGATTCTCATTTGATGAGTTTTTGTAGTGAGACTGGGGTGCGGGACACAAAGAAAGATTCCCATTTCCTCACATCCATTGCACAAATGCATGTGTAGCCTACTAATGCGTCTTTAGGCTGTTGTTGTTAAACTACTGCCGAGCAGGGACGTCTTTAAATTAGGGTCCGGGTCCCACTACCAGATGGCGCTAAGGAATGCACAACGTCTATGTCCATGACATGATCAATAACTCAAATGTTTTGTTGGTACATTCTTTGTAATATTTTTTTTTTCATGCTTTATTTCGTTTAACAAATGTAGTGCCGTCCGATACATTCCAAATGTATTTCTGTAGGTGACCATTTACCTAAGGTCAGTAGCAGCACGCAACTTCTAGCAACGTTCGTTTGATGGGGCTGGCCCCTCAACGTTCATTTTTATCGAGTGAGCTGATGAAAACATAGCGCATGTTCAACATGCTTTTTATAATAAGCTGTGGGGCACAAACATATCAATCCCGTAGCCAATAAAACATAATAGAATGATCTATGTCTAGATATTTAGGAAATGTCATTTACAGGGTGTCGGCACTGCTACCCAGCTAGCACGTCAGTTACCCCGTTTTTTTGGCCACTACTTACTGATATGAAGTTGACAATCTATTAAAAGTGATACAATGTACGGTGTCATTAGAACAGAATCTAGAAACTAAACATTTGGGACCACACCAACCAGAAGATTTCAACATTATACACTATGGAATGGAAAAAAACACACATTCATTAGAGAGTGGTTCCAAAGAAAATCATGGCTAACTGCTAAAGGATCATTATTTTGCTTTTTTGCTTGCTTCCACTTTGTGGAAAATGCATTTTTAAGAGCATTTTGAGACAATGTGTGAGGAAGATTCTAGACTCAGACAACATTATGATTCACAGCCCCACTTCAAAAGCAACTCTGTCACTATTCAAAATGAACTTTTAGAGTGCATGTTCAGTGTTTATCAGGAATAGGTTGCCAAGCAGGTGTTAGAGGCTCCTTGTGTTGCTATTCAAGCGGACGAGACAACAGACATGTCCTGCAAATCGCAGATGGTTATTGGGCTACGCTACATGACTGCAACAACAGTGAAAGAGAGGTTTTGGAGATTCAGTGATGGAAGGGACAAAACAGCTTCTGGTATTCTTAATGAAATAAAAGCTGCCCTTGAGGCATCAAGCCCTACTGATAAATTAATTGTGCAAATGATTGTTACTTTCGTAACTCCAGTTCTATGAGTGGAGCGTCGCCCACAGGGGCTTTGCTCCTATTGGTTTATCCCTCTGCCCAATAGGCAGTCACTGAAAATTCAAAATATGCAAATCCAACTTGCCCATAGACATTGCCTACAGCTATAAAGGCAAGTCTCATACCCCGCTTCAGTCTCCCGATACACCTTTCTTCATGAGAAATGCAACCAGGAACCGGCCAGGGCACGAACCCTATGGGCGACGCTCCTATAGGCAGGCAGCCTCCGCGGTTCCGCGGAAGATTACTTTTTGTGTAAGTGTATTCATTGATACCGAATGATTATATATTTTGCTTACCGGTTAGCGGCTAATTCCAATGAAGCTATTGACGAGAATAGTTGTTTTCCTTACATTCCAAAAAAGGACATTATAGATCAACGTTTTAAACTAGATTTGAACGGGCAAAAGTATTTAGAATATGATAATTTGTATGGAAACAGTATCTGGATGCCATGCGTAAGCGTAATGGCCAGGCAGCTCCAACAGCTCAGAGACGTGAACCATCCACATATGAAGTAAGTATATCGCTATTTTTGAACAATGGTATCCTACAGCATCGTTTTTATATAAACAAATTGGTAAAAATATTATTATTTCTACATGGTATGGGGATGTTATTGGTTTTCTTGGAAAAACTTGATCACTTGATTAAACAAATCATAATTTTCTATTTCCCAACTGCAAAATACCGATATCGTGCTTCCCTCTAGTGGCCGTTAGGTGTATTGCGGTATAACTGGGGGAATGTAATTTCTTTCTAAATGATTTTATAAGGGTTCATTTCTAGGTAGAGGAACTGACTTTTGTTGGGGTGCCTATATTTTTGACCTTCTATTATTTATTTTATTCATTTATTTCAGACTAAAACACTGTAATATCACTATAAAGGCATGGAAATATGAGAAAATAACAATCATACAAAATATAAAAATATAAAAAATATAAATTAGCATACATTATTGCAGAAATGTGTATCGTAAAACTTTTTTTTTAACATTCTAAGGGATGAGGTTTCAAAATAGTGTCCCAATTGTTTTTGATACGTGTTTTTTGTAGCCAAAGGGGTTGTGATCACCAGAATGCATCACAATAGATGATTTCTGTTACAGAAATGATTCTAGGACCCAAAATGTGCAAGTAGTGAAATCCGGCCTAAAACAGCCTGTACTTGGGAGGTTATTAATGTTGTTGTTCTGTAGAATTGGGCCCAGAGGTAGCATATAGAGATTGAACAGAAGCGGTCCGAGAACTGATCCCTGTGGAACTCCGCATGTCATAGCCACCCTATCAGATTCACGATTACCAATGGTGACGAAGTAACTCCGGCCATCTAGATTTAAGAAGCGCTGCATTTGACGCTTTTGGGGGGAGTGTTCCTCGGATGCTTCCCCACCCTATGCGTGTTTGGTGGGGGGGCTCCTCTGTTCTGTTTAATAAATGTTTTGTGTGAACCTTATTTATTGATGAGTGAGCCCTCATTGCCTGTTGCTGGTATGGCTAGGTCAGGTGAGTGGTCTCCTCGCCATCGGTCTCTGACTGAGGGTGCTGGTCTCCGACTCCTACCCCCGCAGAAGTGGCTGGTGTGCGCGGGGTCCGGGCAGGTGTAGGTGGGACGAGGTGGAGCTGTCCACTCGTCCTGCAACGTTTTCAGGCAAGAGGACACATGCATTGCCCCCTGTGGTTTTCGCTCCGGGCACAGGACAGGCCACCGTTGGGCGTGGACGCATGGGCACATCGGCCATGGCCGGGAGTCCTGCTGTACGTATTTCCTCCTCTTTAGTGCATTCTCCCTGATATGTCTCGGGTACGGTCGGAGTGGCTGTTGCTCATCATAATCTCCCCCTTTCGTCCGGGTGCCCTGTGGTTTGCGGATGTGGCCCAGGCGGCTCTATCCGGGCATTCCCTGTGTTGGGTCAGCCGTTGTAGCAGGTTTGGCTTTAACACACCCCATAGAAGAGTCCTGGCTGAAAATTTGTTCACCCCAACGGTCATCACTGCATAATTCATTTCCACACAGTTTTCCTAATGGTAGTCAACCATGACTTGTCGCCAGTTTGACACTTTGATAGTGGGGTCAAAAATATAATAGAGACCTAAATGAATTGTGTGGTGCAATGGTTGTCTGAACCTCATCTTAAGTTGTACATTCTCTGACTTGATCAAGGATAGGTGCTGACCGCATTCATCATCCGGTGTGCAGTTGAATGCATAAAGGGCATGGCCATGTCAATAGCCAAGGCTTGATCCTTTAGGTGTTTTAGTGATGCTACTGTCAATTGGTAAAATTCATGCACTGCTGACCCTGTGTAATTTGTTTGGAATTCTTTGCTAGTAAATACATAGTCATAATCAAAATGTTTGAAATTAAATAGATCTGTTTGTGTATCTCCCTCTAAACCTGTCATTGTCCACCAATCCAACGACAATACATTTTTGCAGAGGTCCTAAAAATAGGTTTTCCTGTTTGCAAAGATGACCCCCCCCCCCCCGGTAAACTAAAGGTCTTCATACACTGGTTGAAAGTAGCGATTGAGGGTGTCCAAGTTTCACAGCTGGTGAAACAGTAAA
>JACXGJ010007041.1:0-21482 GCA_016801105.1 Esox niger | reverse complement strand
GGGCTGATTATTTTAAATGTAGTACTATCAGCAAAACAGGCAGCCCGTCTCGCCTGCAGGGTCCGTAACATCCATGTGACCTGCGGCATCCTTGTAAATCAAACTAGCTGAAAACTGTCTTTAATGTATCACATCCATAATTCTGAATGCTGTTGTGGCAATTCCTTAACTAATGTATTTTGGAGACATGTTTGCTTGTCTATTACATGGTATGTAACTCTGGTCTTTGGTTGAGACATGCATCTGTATTATTTCAGAGAATCATTAGGTTCTCTGACCATCTGCTCAACTGGCTAAACCATTAAGGGTATCTGTCCTTTGTTCCTTAGGAATGTGATTGTGGGGGACAGTAGGGGCAGTTGTCCCTTTAGGTAAACACAACGGGGAACAATATGGCAGGATGCTGTAAGCCCTAACAGACTTGATGAGATTACCCATGTGGAGAAGGACAGTATGCCCTTTGTGTCAGGCCTAGGTGGTAATAGAACAAAAGGAATGTATTCTATTGAGTTAGCACAGAGGTGTAGCATTATACCACACCCCTTTGACTGTTATAAATACGAGCTGTACATGTAATTAACTTTAGAGACTCCTCGAATGATTATTCGGTAAGCATTTGACGCGTCTCTCTATTTGCAAATAAACTACTAATTGTGCCAAGAGAATTTTGTCTCTGTCTTACTCCTTTGAGTGTCTATCGATGAAATTTCCATCATAATGCTCTCTGTAATGGGTCTGTAAGGGTATGTGTTGATACTCTGGCTAATTTAACAGTCACCCTAGGAGACATCCACATGTGTAAATAGGGTGGCTATTGGGTAGTTGTTAACCACAACATGTGCCATCAATATTAGTTTTGTCCCGTGTAGTGACTTTTACATGTAGGTACAACAAAGTATTGTTTAGATCAACGTAGTCTTTGCCATTTCCTGCAATAAAGAACTCCAGAGGGGCTGCATTTGAGATTGCTGATAGGGTCAGGATTTAAATGTATGTATTTTTCTCAATAGATGTCTGTATGAAAAGAAAGTTGCCCAGACAATGCCCTAGAAAGTTATACAGTTGTGCATATCAATGAGTAACCCAATAATCTGCCGATACCAGTCAATGATGCTCCTAGGCAAATACCAGATCCCCCTCTCCTACATTTCCTAAGGAACAATGGACAGATTCCCTTATTCAGAATATCTAATGATCCTCTATTTTATAGGCTTGTGTGTCACAACCAGAGACCAGAGTTACATACTAGGTAATTGATAAGCAAACATGTCTCCAAAATACATTAGCTAAGAAATTGCCACAACACATCTTGCTAAAATATGTTCTTAATCAACATTGAGGTGTTCCCTTTGAATGTCCTACATGCTGTATTCCTTCTTTTAACCGTGGCTCTTGTTTTTGTCTCATTCTTGCATTTTTTACTCTTTGGTAGGCTCTTCCTACCAGGTGGTCTCTTTCTAACAACTTGAGTCATAACCATCAATCCTGGTGTTTTGCTTGTCGTAAAAGTTTTATCCTTAGCCATTATTATTTTCAGTAATTCCTGTTCATAAAAGGTCCCAACTATCACATAACTAACGTAATCTTTTATTCTGTATACAGGAGATACTCGCGGAATGCATTGTTATTGTAAAATATTCAGCTGTGTACCCTTTTTCATAGCCTCCTCAACTTCGAAAGTCTCACTGTATCCCCAACCCGGAACTTGTACCTTTGATTACCATTTCTCATTATTGTTGTACCATACAGGTTCATGAGAACTAGTCTAACATTTTCTTCACAAACGTTAGCAGACTTCATCTTAATAGACCGATGGTAGCTACATTTGTTACCATGAACTAAATCTTGAATAACCTCAACATAGCGATGAGTGTGGGTATGTGTGAGAAACCTCCACATTCAGGATTTGTTTTATTAAATCTCTCAACGATACTGGCTTTGACATCATTTCCTGTAGCAAAATGTTTTGTTGTAGTTCTTCATTAACATTTCAAAATGTGAATTAGGACTCCTTCCCCTTGTCCATTTGAACATTATGTGGTGTTCTTCCTTCTTTTAATGTCTTTAAGTGCTCGCTTTACCTCGATAGCACTTGAATTTCTCAGCGCTCAAATCCATGCGTATTTGCTTAATACGTCTATGCATGTTAACATAAATTTCATGTTATCGTTATCCTCTTTCCGACTTGCCAAGCAGCGGTAGAACTATCAGCTTTCAATGGTGTTTCACCCAAAACATTGATCACTGCACAATCCCCCTTGGTATGTAATGTGTAGGTAAATTCAGGCAAGTCAATGACCATCGCCAGTGTCTGCGTGGTTTAAATACACAGACCAAGCCAATTTTCCCATAAAACATGAAAGGTTAACAACCACCGATTCTACATCTATTGTAACACTTATCGGAACATAAATTGCCGGGGGTTATAGCACTGCAGGTGAAAGTTATTGGAGTAGGGTAGTGCCAACAGTCTGTCAAATCAAAGAAATAATACAAAAATGCCCTGAGCATCCCTACACCTCTTAACCTGCCTGCCACAAGCTAACCTAACACACAACTTACCTCATTGCTACAAAAACCACTGGGTGACAGCCACTGGCGTCTAACCTAGTGTATATAACAGTGGGTTACTTACGGGTGTATGTAAACCCCAGGTTGTCTACCTAACCCTACTCCATGGAGGTCTGGGACAAGAAGGTTTACACGTCACAAGCCTCTCACTTACTCTCAACTAAATGCAAACAAAGACAAGCTAACCTAAACAAACACAAACTGAATGTCTTTATAGGGCGGAAAGCTGCTCGGGATTGAATTGATGGCCACGCCCACATCACCGGCAGCAACTCAACACACCTGGGAATGGAACAGAGAGACAGCACACACACATACACACACACACACACACACACACACACACACACACACACACACAACAGAGACAGTACACAGGACAAAACAACCAAACATAACCCACCTGTTATAACACTTGTCAGGTTTTTTGTCAATCATCGTAAAACATCAGACATTGACAAATCAATGCAATCATAAATTACAAATTCACTGGACATGCATACGTCACACCGGAAGTCCCACCAAGCAAACCGGATGTCCCGCGTGTCTATGACTTTAGCAGCTAAAAATGTCACAGATAAGATATTCACCAAAATTCTCACATACAAGGTTGACACCTAAAATTTGCTGTCGAAGTCAATCAGTACATGATGTTTCTTTAATACTTTTAAGCCATCTCCACTTTCTCGACACCCTACCGCATACACCCCCCACACACATTATTTTCTTTTTCAACATTCAAAAACACATCATGGTGTGTCTTAGACACTTGGTTTCAATCATCTCCTGTCTCTCCACAACCTCCCAAACACATTCTCCTTTACCCCCATACGCTCTCCTCCCTCCACACTATCACACACACACACACACACACATTATGTTCTCTCGTCACAAAGAATCCACTCTCTTCTCCTTACCCTCCTCACCATGACACATACTCCTTGCTCCTCACACAAATTCCTACACTCTACACTTTCCCTCCAATTATACTTTCTCTCGTCTGTTTATACAATAATATCTCCATGTAAAATCACAAACACACATTCTCCTGTCACTCAGCATACAGACATTCCTCTTTTCATCCAAGAAACCATACTCCTCCCCCCACAAACATTGTGTCCCGTATCTCTACACAAAACACACACACTTTCTCCACTTTATACACACATTGTTTCTTTATGATCGTCTCGTTTTGATTTGTTTTGATTTGCTCTTAGATTGGACAACCTGACTACTAGCAGCATTTTGCATTTTTAAATAACAAAAAATATTTCTATAGTGAGAGCATCTAGTGAGATTCTTCCTGTGGACCGCTTGGCCCCCTGAAATGCTGCTCGCTGCTTTAATGTAAAGATTCGATATTTTCATGCAGATCTAAGCTGCAAAGGTCTCAATGTGTCATTGCGAAAATATAATGGTTAAAGGATATATACACTAGATTGTTAACTCTAACTTTAAAGCTCAAACATTAACCATGGACCCTGGACTAGAAAATGACAGCTCATTTGGGTAACAGCATTGCTAATGTCGTCCTTTTCCACGTCGCCCCGCCACATGTCCTCACGTAGCCTAGCAAGACAATCTGATAACCTCCCCTCTTCCCACATGTGAAGTCTCTTACCCAACCACCTTGGATGACCCATCCACCAACTCTCCATCCCCCTTGCTCACAGCAGTACTAAACATGAGAACTCTCTCTCTTTGCCACTGGATGGTTCAATTAATATTCAGTAACCACTTCTCCCTCTTTACCTTGCCCTCACAATACTTCCTACCCCGCTGGGGGGATAAAATGTGTCTCATTCCAATTTAATGCATGGCCAACTCCCACCTTGACCAAAGAGTAATTAAAATCCACATGCAGGGACCCATTCATCAATGGACATGTCCGAGAGAGGAAGGCGCCTATCTTGGGGTCTGTGTCTGCTTCTTATGGTTTTGGCATTTTGAAAAGGATTGTACTGTTGAATGTAAATGGAATACGACAACTGTATTGCCATAGTTTAATATGATTGTTATCAAATCTTTATGTATGGTAAATTCTGAACATAGAGTGCTGGATGAAGTTATGGTTTGTGTGTGTGGGCATATAAATCAATGTCAAGTTCCCCTCTCTTCCCAATCCAACCCAGCTCTACCTTCTCAAAGGCCCTAGACCCTCTCCTGGGTACTCTTTTCCAACCCTCAGATGCTTGCCTCGCTCTTCATTACAGGTTTTCTATGTTGTGACAAGGGACCTGCTGGGTCTAATGTTTTCACATATACAGTTAACACCTTCTGAACTTTACATACACTCACACAAATAATATAATAATAATTCGACAAACAAACAGTGTCTGTGTGGCGAGCATATGGTTAGGTGAAGTAGAGTTGCCTGCAATACAGCTAGAGCTGAATATTGACCTCTCTTTTCATCTCCACAGTTGAAAATAGGAGAGGTTATAAGCAATTCACACACATGCATTTTCCCCACATAATGCAAATGGCTCTAAATATAGGAAGTGTTGAAAACAAAAATAATGTCAGTCCCTGTTATTGCTGATGAACATTTATCCATCTACGTTCTACCCTTACATTCTACCGAGCAACTATAAACAAATATTTATCATGATTTATTCAGCCTTGTCAGGGAAATGTGTTTAGTTGGTGGGTTGTTGTGTCCACTAAAAGTAGCTTAGGTGGTAGAGCATGGTACTTGAAATTCCAGTGTTGTGGCTTCCATTCCCAAGAGGGGCCAGTACAAAAATACACTCAGCAATGAAAATTGCTCAGGATAAAAGTGCCTGTAAAATCTGGGGCACTTTGACAGGAGAAAAAGAAAGAAAAAAACAGACAGACAGACCAAGGGAGAGCAGGCAACATCATCATCGATTATATAGAAAGTCAAAATGTTCCATAACATAAATGTCCCTAACAATTTCTATCCATTCAGCAATTGTCGGGGGCCCCTTTCCTTAGCCATTTCCTACTTATTGCTTTCTTGCTTCATGCTAATAGTATTTGTAACAAATATCTATCTGTCCGTCTCAGTCCTGTTGGTAGATTTCCTAAATATATAACTCTGAAAGTAAACTCAAGCTCTGAGCCTCTTATTAACCTAATTGCCATCACCACCTCTACAAAGAAATAATAGGACACTCCCAAAGGATATGAAAATGACCAGCAGACATGTAACCACACATTCTCCAAAACTGATCATGGTCAGGATTGTTGCTCTGTGACTTTTTTATATTGGGGGTTATAAAGAAACTTTCCAGTGTTTCGCTCTCCAGTGTTTCGCTCTCCAGCTTTCGCCCTCCAGTGTTTTTCCAGGTGAATTCCCTCCACAGAACAGAGCTAGAGGTTGTAGATTGTGTCCTGCACATATTCAACTAGTCATCTTCACTTATCTTTATGTTCACTTCTTTCTCCCACCTCATTTTTACATACATTGTTGAATGTCTCCTGTTCAACTGTAAACATGAATATTACCTGGAAATCATTAGTTGTTAGTTATAATCATAAAACTTAAAAGGAATGAACACTTGAAATATATCAGTCTGTGTGGAATGACTGTATATATTGTCTAAGTTTCACTTTTTGAATGGAATTACCGAAATAAATCAACTTTTTGATGATATTCTAATTATATGACCAGTGTCGTGGAAAATCAACCACTCTTAACTAAAAACAAATGCACTTCAACTCAGGACTTTGTGAATCCAATAGACTGTAATGAAAATCATACAATAATGACAGACATTAAAGCCAGGTCCTTTTGCAGATACACCCCCAATGTTCTGAGTCCGGACCATGGCTTTTATACAGAACTTTCACACATTACGCCATCTGACTTTGTCATACATTATACAAGTATCACGTTTTGAATGGAATTACTTAAATAAATCCACTTTTTGATGATATTCTAATTATGTGACCAGCCCCTGTATGTATCTTTGAGTTTTTGAAAGGTATCCAAACTGTCAGTGGAGGACCTTATACAGTACGAAGTGACACCTGAATTTTTCCAGTATTGTAATCTACTGTCCAGTCCAACTGGTGCAAATTCTGTATCATATTTCACCTAACATAATATTCGTACATTTCTTTCAAATTCCTTATTCTTAAGTATGTTGTGCCAGATGTTAAGACGGACTGCAATCCAATTAGTTAATACGTTCAGATTTCTCTGGGAGAGTTTTTCTCCCTGTAAAGATTGGAGAGTTAAGCTTATTTGACTTTGCTCTAGGACCTTCCATTTTGCATCAAACTCAGGGTCACACCAACAAACCAGTGAATGTAACTGTGCTGCTCTATAATAATCTTACAAGCATGCTAGAGCCATACCACCTCTGTTCTTGGGGAGTTGTAATGTTTGAAATATAATCCTTAGTTTTAGTTTTTCCCCAAATAAACGATGATTCTATTCCATACACAAAATTGTTTGGGAGGCACTTCAACATGCAATGATTGAAATAGGAAACGCAGCTTGGGTAGTATATTCATTTCAATAGCATCTATTCAGTTGTACATGTTCATAGGTAATAATGACCAGTGATTTAGGTCTGCTCTAATATCAGCTGTAATAGGAATGGAATGGTGGTCAGAAAGGGTAGAGACCTCTTTAGGTATGTGTTCCCCTAAATATTTAATTGTATTACCTTTCCATTTAAACTGACAGATTTTATAAATGTTTTCTTGTGGTTTGTAGTCAAAAGTAAGCGTTGGGGTCTATGCAGATTTAAATTATAGACAGAATATGAACCAAATTCTTTAAGAAGAGATAATAATTTGGGCAGACTTGCATTATAACTCGTGAGTGTCACAAGTATATCATCCGCATATGCACATATCTTATATCGTGTGTCTCCTATTAACATCCTCCGTTATATTCTTGTCTTCTCTAACTGCCTGTGCCAGAGGCTCTATGAAGAGGGCGAAAAGAGTATGGCTAAGGGGGCATCCCAGTCGAAATCACCTGTCCAGAAATATTTTTTGGATAGGTCCCCATTTATTTAATTCTAGCCGTGGGAGAGGAGTACAGGGAGTAATGTATTACAAAAAAACAGCAACTGTATACCATTACACTACCAACAAAAATATTGTAATTGGATTACAGATATTTCAATTTTTATTATGATTACTTCAATTGAAAAAGAATACAGTGGGGAGAACAAGTATTTGATACATTGCTGATTTTGCAGGTTTTCCTACTTACAAAGCATGTAGAGGTCTGTTTTTATCATTGGTACACTTCGACTATGAGAGACGGAATCTACAACAAAAATCCAGAAAATCACATTGTATGATTTTTAAATAATTAATTTGCTTTTTATTGCATGACAAGTATTTTATACATCAGAAAAGCAGAAAATAATATTTGGTACAGAAGACTTTGTTTGCAATTACAGAGATCATATATTTCCTGTAGTCGTGAACAGGTTTGCACACACTGCAACAGGGATTTTGGCCCACTCCTCCATACAGACCTTCTCCAGATCCTTCAGGTTTCGGGGCTGTTGCTGGGCAATACAGACTTTCAGCTCCCTCCAAACATTTTCTATTGGGTTCAGGTCTGGAGACTGGCTAGGCCACTCTAGGACCTTGAGATGCTTCTTACCGAACCACTCCTTAGTTGCCCTGGCTGTGTTTCGGGTCATTGTCATGCAGGAAGACCCCGCCCTGACCCATCTTCAATGCTCTTACTGAGTAAAGGAGGTTGTTGGCCAAGATCTTGCGATACATGGCCCCATCCATCCTCCCCTCTATACGGTGCAGTCGTCCTGTCCCCTTTGCAGAAAAGAATCCCCAAAGAAGGATGTTTCCAACTCCATGCTTCACGGTTGGGATGGTGTACTTGGGGTTGTACTCAAACCCTTTCTTCCTCCAAACATGGCGAGTGAAGTTTAAACCAAAAAGCTCTATTTTTGTCTCATCAGACCAAATGACCTTCTCCCATTACTCCTCTGGATCATCCAGATGGTCATTGTCAAACTTCAGACGGGCCTGGACATGCGCTGGCTTAAGCAGGGGGACCTTGCGTGCGCTGCAGTATTTTAATCCATGACGGCATAGTGTGTTACTAATGCTTTTCTTTGAGAATGTGGTCCCAGCTCTCTTCAGTTCATTGGCCAGGTCCTGCCGTGTAGTTCTGGGCTGATCCCTCACCTTTCTCATGATCATTGATGCCCCACGAGGTGAGATCTTGCATGGAGCCCCAGACCAAAGGAGATTGAGAGTCATCTTGAACTTCTTCTATTTTCTAATAATTGCGCCAACAGTTGTTGCCTTTTCACCAAGTTGCTTGCCTATTGTCCTGTAGCCCATCCCAGCCTTGTGCAGGTCTACAATTGTATCCCTGATGTCCTTACACAGCTCTCGGGTCTTGGCCATTGTGGAGAGGTTGGAGACTGTTTGATTAAGTGTATGGACAGGTGTCTTTTAAACAGATAACGAGTTCAAACAGTTGCAGTTAATAGAGGTAATGAGAGGAGAACAGCAGGGCTTCATGAAGAAAAACTAAAAGGTCTGTGAGAGCTGGAATTCTTACTGATTGGTAGGTGATCAAATACTTATGTCATGCAATAAAGTCCATATTATCATTTATTTTTTAAAAGTTTTATATTCCATCTCTCACTTTTGAAGTGTACCTATGGTAAAAATTACAGACCTCTACATGCTTTGTAAGTAGGAAAACCTGCAAAATCTGCAGTGTATCAAATACTTGTTCTCCCCACTGTAGGTGCTCAAAATAATTATGACACTAATTATGACTCAAACTATGTTTGAGTTCATTATTAAATTTTATAAAAACGTTATTTGAGCCAATATATGTATTGTGTCCCTCAGTTGTGTGTGATTATCGTACCTGCAACGGTTGGATGCCCATAATCAGTTTACTGATGGAGGAAGGGCTAGTTTAAATTTCTCCAGTTTTTGTTGGTTGGATGACTGGAACAGTATATCTTCGATAATATCACCCGAGTCATATAACATTTTATTTAGTTATGTACTCAACGCATATTTCTCAGAACAATGATAGGCAATAGGCCTACCTGTAATATGTTTTTCAAATTTAAAGTTTTTTTGTCAAATGCTCCGAACAACACAACCAGAACCAGTTTCACCGAAGACCTTTTACAGAAATTGTTTAATAGATTAAAACTATATGTTAGATAGCTGTGACATGGCGCTGCATTCAAGATAAAACATTATATGGAATTTACCAGGACATTGGAGGTGAAAAGGTGTGTTGGGAAACACTCTGCCAAAGGATGATTATTTGCATTTGATGCGGCCACATCACCTCCGCCCATACAGGTAGGCCATGTGATTCTGCTGACTTTGCAGCTCTGAAAATGTTTATCATTGGTTGCTGACGTGATTTAATTTAATCTCAGAGTGCAGGTTTATACACACACTTGATTTCTTTCATTTGCATTTGGAAATCCATCACCGGTGGCCATAATAATCGCAGTTTACGTTAGACGCTGGAAAATAAATGTTATTACAATTGCAAACGTGCATTCATGTGCCGGGGGTTTCTGCAACATTTTGATAATGTTGGTTGTGGAGCATATCTTCAGACTACTGCAGATTTAGTTAATGCGAGAAAAGCTATGGAAATCTCAATGTTTATATACAACATTTTCAATACCCTTTTTGAGTAATTGCCATTTATTTTTCAACAATGTTTTGAAGCAATTAAAAACATGAATAAAACACAAATTACAAAACACGCTTAAGACTCATTTGGTTTTGTGTTATGTTCAGATAAAAAGTCAGAATCTGGAAGATCGAGGTTTATTGGATTATTTAGAATGACTGAATATTTGACCGACTTTTAGTGTGTAATGTAGAGATGTAGCCCAATCACATTGAAGTAAAAGCAAAGGTTTAGAAACCCATTTCCAAAGGCACTGTAGCCTACACAACCCATTAAGTAAAATGCTAATTCCGTTTTAAAAAATTAGTTTGCTTTCATTTCAGTAGTTTAAGACAATATTCTGTGCTAAATCGTTTGCTGGTAAATTAGTCAACATAACTCGTGAAAACCCCCCAAATCAAATAGTGAACCTTCCCTCAGCTAATCAAAATAAAATATTTTAACAATAAAATTGGGATGGAATTCAAAACAACAACTAGACGATTGGAAGCCCAGATCTTTTAAAAGTGTTACCAATTATAAATTATAATGAATTTTCCTTCAAGCGAGCAATATTGGACCAAGCTTCAGTTGGTTGCCATTTTCTCCTCCTCCTGTGTCCTGTGTGACAAGTCCAGCGGTGGCACCTGTTTGGGCTTTCTGTCCCCCTCTCTTCCTTGTCTCCATCCCTCTGGACTGCACTTGAGTTTGTGAATGGACAGAGGGGGGCCTGGCAGCTGCTTTACGGAGAAAAGAGAGGGGAGAGACACACACACACACACACACACACAGAGCACCTAATGAGATGCACAGTGTCAATGGCCCTCTCTTTTTGAAGAGGGAAGAAGAAAAGGACCCTCTCTTTTCCTCTAACCCTCTCGCTCTGCTCTGTTTTCAATTCTCTTCTCCCTCTCCTCACTCGCTCTCCATCTTCTGCCCTCCTCCCCAGCTGGATAAGGCTTTTGTATGGGCGGCAGATGATACCCCAGATGCCCTAGCGCAGACACCCCTTTCAGCCATGTTCACCAGCCTCCCTTCAGGTCACAGGTCACCACCGGGCATCTTAATGCATCACCGGGACAACGGCATCCATGGTGCGATTTTGATGATCGTATGACTTTTTGGAATTGTTGCAGATGCTGCAAGGCCAAACTGATGCATTGGTGATGGGAAAAAATGACTTTTGTTTCATGTAGAAGGGAAACACTTTTTGCTACAATCCTGGTTAAATAAGTTCACAGATTTGTATAAAGTAGCCTACACAGGACTTAATGGAGTCTTTCATGGAGCAGCAGATGGGGAACCTATTGATTAAAAAGTAACAGATAGTATGCTGGTCTAAATACCCATGCAGACAAGATGAAAACTGTTGTACCGTTAATTTTAAACACGGACCTTGCAACAGCAGGTCACTCCATATGAGGAAGCCTGCTAAATCACTTAATGTATAATGAAAATGTAATTGCTTCTTTAAGTCACTCTGAATATGAATATATGCTTAAATGTAACCAGTCCAGAAAGTGCTGCACTATATTTCAAGTTGTTGACCTGTGCAGGCAATGAGTAAACAGAAAAACTGTACAGGTTTTCAGTTTCTATATTAATGGTGTCTACTCCCTCTTCAGGACAAGAACAGAACAGCACAGTTCATCTCATTTAAACCTAATCCTAAAGTTATGTTTGTATTTTTATTTATATTATATTGTTTGTATTTTAATATAGCCTAATAAAGCATGTTATGTGAATAAGTTACATGGATCAAAGAATGTAACTTCATTTAGAAGAATGTAACTTCATTTAGGATGAGTGTAATTTAGGAACCGTTCTTAAACCTTTCTCTATCGAAAGCAGGTGAGGAAAGCCAGGCTGGTTCTCAGCTGATATAACTTTTCCAAGGCTGCAATTCATTCAAGACAAAGTGTATTATCCTTTTTTAATTGTCATCTCATCTCACGAGTGAAAGCATAACAACCAGTGAGGTCATCCTAATAATTGCATTGTTTTTATTCTGCAGGCCTACAAAAAGCAGTGTTTGCCAGTTACTGTGTAAATTCAGCAATGTAGCTTTGATAGTCTTTTTAAAAGAGTGTCAATTTTGGGACTAATATAATGAAACAATAGGAGACTCAGACTTGCCAAATTGTCATTCTATTGATGAGTATCTGTTACGTAGAGTAACATCATTATCATAACTTATTTTTTATTTTACTAAAGATTACATTGCTAGTCTCACGTAAAATGTATTACAAATGTAGAAGTGTTGATGCTATGATTTTCTTATATTAGCCAGAAGGCAAAAAGTGCTTATCTCTTGGTTATTACTCTGTTGGTCGTTCTCTTTGCAGTTTGAGTAGCTACTCTGTCTTGACTGGGTCCTCTCATGGCTTGTCTTTTTGTTTGTAGCTAGTCTTTGTAACTAGTGTCTCTGAAGCTGGTCATGTTGCAGGACACCATCGGTCACGCTGTCTAAACATGGCTAAGGTCACTCGATAAGGAGACGAAGAACAGAGGGGCCTATTCACCAGCCCAGACCCCAGCCACACAACACGTGGGCACACACAAAGAGAGAGAAAGCACGGGAGTGGGAAGGCAGTGAGCGTAGGTCTGCCCTATGTCTTGACAAGCCCTCTTAGCATATGGAGAGAACGAGGGTTGGAGGAAGAGACAGACAGCAAAAGAGAGAATATTTTAAGGTGTTCTTTCCTCTGTCAACTTATCTGAAGTGGGGTCCCACTAATTTGTTTACGTGTCTCCACTTTGTGTATGTACGTCTGCGTGCGTGTAAAAGTTTCCCAAGCCCCTCAATCCCTCCAGAGGCACAAAGTGATGATGCTCCCTTCCCCCACCTTAAGTCCTACAAGGGCAGACGTGATAACACACCAGGAAATCTGACAGGTCAGTGAAAGCATAATCATGACAGGCCAGGCAGCTCTTCCTATGACGTGTTTCAAAAAATACAGTCTTGGTCATCCCATAACTAAAGTATTGTGTAATAGCTTACATTTACATTTCAGTCATTTAACAGACACTTTTATAGTAAGTGCAAACCTTTCGAACCCAAGCTTTGCAAGAGCCCAGCTCCACCAACTGTGTAAGACGAGACTTACTATTATAATTCATTGGTTTTATGGTGCCTTTCTTAGGCACTCCAAGCACTTGGGGAAACCCACATCATCATTCTAGGTCCATGCCTGTTAAGGAAGGAGGTATTGCAAGTTTGTTTCCTGAAGCTTGCAGAGTGGGTAGAGCTCTTTGTTTCATGTTCCTGTCCTTTCTTGCTCCAATCCTTCCATCCTACCTCCAATTTTTCCAATCCCCTTTACAAAAGTTTAAAGATGTGTCCTACTAATGATCACGTATCCAGGTTCTCTTACGGGCCTCAGAGGCAAATCCACGTCTGGGTCAGGCTGGGCCTGTGCCCGGCTAGATAAAGTACTGGCCCACTCAATCAGGTTGTCTTTAAAAGAAAAAAAGAAAAAAAATGTGTTGTTTGTATTGTTTTCTAACAAATCAGAAATTTTGAAAATGGCAGTTGGAAGTACTAATCTAATTGGCTACATCGGATCCGATATTTTGATTCAATGTGGTTAGGCTGTTGGACGGATATGTCTGTCAGCTCTGTTAGGGGAACAAGGAGAAGCGGATTGCGGAGTTGTTGTATTCATTTATTGAGCTGAACTATGCTCACAAAGGCAAGACAACAGGTGTGATGAGTTGATGAGACAGGGCGGTGGTGTCAGAAAGCTGGTGACGTGGAGCGCTGAAGCCTGCCTCCTGCAGGGGGAGCACTGGCAGCAGATGGCGTAGGTGTCACAGTACCCCCCCGATGCGTGGACAACACTGACCCCGTGGCCGACCCTGAGGGCGTGGAGCAGGACGATCCGGGCGACGGCGATGGAAGTTGCGGAGAAGGGCGGGAGCCAAAACGTCCCGCACCGGGACCCAGCTCCGCTCCTCCGGTCCGTACCCCTGCCACTCCACCCAGTACTGGAGGCCCCCGGCCCAGCGTCTCGAGTCGATGATGGAGTAGACAGAGTCGAGAGGGGGGGGACCTCCCGAACCTCACACCCCTGGAGGGGACCAGCCACCACCGGCCTCAGGAGAGACACATGAAACGAGGGGTTAATACGGTAGTCAGGAGGGAGACGTAACCGATATTTTACCTCGTTGACTCTCCTCATGACAATATGAAGACCCCCACAAACCGCAGGCTCAGCTTCCGGCAGGGCAGGCAGAGGGGCAGGTCCTTTGTCGAGAGCCAGACACGGTCGCCCGGACGATACACCGGGCTTCCCTGCGGTGGCGATCTGCACAGGTTTTCTGATGGCGGACAGCGAGCCTGAGGTGAGCCTGCACTGCCTCCCATGTGCCCACTGCCCGCCGGAACCAATCGTCCACCGCAGGGGTACCGGTCTGGCCCGGGGTCCAGGGTGCATGAACCGGCTGATAGCCCAGAACGCACTGAAACGGGGATATCCCCGTGGAGGAGTGGTGATGGGAGTTCAGGGCATATTCCACCCATGGCAGGAACTCCGCTCACTCCCCCAGCCGTTCCTGGCAGTAGGACCGAAGGAGCCCGCCCATGTCCTGATTCACATGTTCCACCTGCCCGTTGGACTGGGGGTGGTAGTCTGAGGTTAGGCTGACTGAGACCCCCAGGCGCTGCATAAACGCCTTCCAAACCCTGGAGGTGAATTGGGGGCCCCGGTCCAACACTATATCCTCGGGCACCACAAAGTCCTGGAAGACATGCGTAAAAAGAGCCTCGGCGGTCTGTAGGGCCATCGGAAGACCGGGCAGGGGCAAGAGGCGACGGGTCTTAGAAAACCGGTCCACAACGACCAGGATGGTGGTATGGTCCTGTGAAGGTGGGAGATCTGTTAGAAAATCAACAGACAGGTAGGTCCATGGTCCTCGGCGGTCCACCGTAACCAAGTCGCCCCACCCCTCAGGAGGGAGGTGATCGGAGCCACGACCTGGCTAACGCCCTGGATAAACCTCCTGTAATAATTAGAAAAGCCCAAAAATTGTGGCACACCCTTTACCGTGGTTGGGGTCGGCCCATTACGCACGGCATCAATGTGATGCTTCTCCATAGCCACACCCGTGCGAGAGAAACGTTACCCCAGGAAGGACACGGAAGACTGGAAGAACAGACACTTCTAGGCATTCACGTACAGGTCATGCTCCAAAGATTTAGCAAGCACTCTACGTACCAAGAGTGCTTGCTAGATTGTCAGCGCGGGTAGCCGTGTATATCAAGATGTTGTCAATATACACCACTACCCCTTCCCACAACATGTCCCTGAAAACGTTGTTGATGAAAGATTGAAAGACAGATGGAGCTTTCATCAAACCGTACGGCATCACTACATATTCATAATGGCCAGAGGTAGTACTGAAGGCTGTTTTCCATTAGTCCCCTTCCCTGATACGCACCAGGTTATAGGCATTCCTGAGGTCCAATTTTGTGAAAAAGCGGGCCCTGTGCATCCTCTCGACCTCCGCAGAGATTAAGGGAAGAGGATAGCTGAACGGGATGGTGTTTTTGTTCAACGCCCTGTAATCAATGCACGGGCTCAAACCAGGTCCTTCTTTTTCACATAAAAGAAACTCGAGGAGACCTGTGACTTGGAAGGCCTAATGTATCCCTATCCTTAATGCTTCCTCAACATACGTGGACATCGCCGCAGTCTCGGTGTGGGACAGTGGATACACGCGACCCTTAGGGAGTGCGGCCCCCTCTAAGAGGTTTATCGCACAATCCCCCGGCCTATGAGGCGGTAATACAGTAGCCTTAGCCATGGAAAAGACAGCGGCCAATTCCCTGTATTCGGGAGGAATTGGCACGGCAGGAGCACTGTCCGGACTTTCCACCGGGTTCGAACCCACGGAAACACCCAAACACCTACCTTGGCACTTCCGCGACCACCCCGAAAGGACCTGACTAGACCAGGAAATGGCGGGGTCATGGAGAGACAGCCAGGGGAAACCTAAAACGACCGGGAGCGTGGGGTAATTAATAACTTGAAACGAAAGGGCTTCGCGGTGTTGGGTGCCGGTGACCATAAGGAGCAGGATAGTGCGCTCAATAACAAAGCCCGACCCTAGTGGCCGGTTATCCAGCGCTCTCACTGGTAGGGGGCTAGTAAGGACCTGAAGGGGAATACATGCGCGTAATGCGAAAGCCCTGGCGATGAAATTCCCAGCAGCGCCTGAATCTACCAGTGCCTTAGACTGGGAAAGCAATGGAAAACCGGGGAACTCAACAGGGACGGTCCAGAAAGTGAGTGGAAAAGCGAACAGTGAATGGGCAGGAGCTACCTGGGGTGATGCGGAAGTGCCATGCATGTCACCTTTGGAGCCGGAGGAGGGGTAGCGCGGAGCAGCAGAACTGCCCCAATGCTTTGTTGAACCTTTCTGCTCTCCTCCTCCTTGCCCTCTGCCCGGGAGTGCAGCCGTCCCCAGGTCCATAGGGACGGCGGTGTCCAGGTGGTGGGGTGGAACATATGGGCCCCCGTCCTCGGGCAGCCAGCATGTTGTCGAGACGGATCGATGTCTCCACCAGCTGTTCAAAGGATAGGTTCACGTCCTGACATGCCAGCTCCCTTCAGACTTCCTCCCAAAGGCTGCAGCGGTAGTGGTCGAAAAGGGCCCGGTCGTTACACCCAGAACTCGCTGCCCGGGTTCGGAACTCCAGAGCGAACTCCTGCGCTGATCTCATCCCTTGCCGCTGATGGAACAGCCATTCGTCCGCCTCTCTTCTTTCGTGGGGATGGTCGAACACGACCCGGAAGCGGCAGACGAAATCGTCGTAGCTGCCCTGGATGGGCCCCTCGGTGTTCCATACGGCAGTGGCCCACTCCAGGGCTTTGCCGGAAAGGCAGGAGATGAGCAAGGAGATCTTCTGGGCATCAGTCGGCGCAGGATGATTTGCCTGGAGCGCAATGTCCACTTGTAGCAGAAAACCCTGGCAGTGGTCAAAGTCCTGGGGAAGCTGAATATGCATAGCTCACACTCCGGAAGGTGCAGGCTGGGGAGGCGGTAATACGGCCGGTGTTGCGGGAGTGGACTGGGCCAACCCTAGGCGCTGAACAGCCTGTAGGATACCCTCCATCGCGAAGCCTAGGTTGGCCAGCATGGTGGAATGTTCCTGTACAGCCTCCACAACACCGGTCTCTTTTTTTCGACTCCGTGCTCCAATCTTCTTTTTCTTTCAGGGTGTGTTACTCTGTCAGCTCTGTTAGGGGAACAAGGAGAAGCGGATTGCGGAGTCGTTGAATTCATTTATTGAGCTGAACTATGCTCACAAAGGTGAGACAACAGGTGTAATGAGTTGATGAGACAGGGCGGTGGTGTCAGAAAGCCGGTGACATGGGGCGCTGAAGCCTGCCTCCTGCAGGGGGAGCTCTGGCAGCAGATAGGTGTCACAATGTCAATTATCCCTACAGTATAACATCTGTAATCTCGTTCTCTCTCGATTCCTACTTTCCTCTCAGAATATGTGGCCTGTAAGTAATATGTACATGTTCATTATTTATTTCATATGTCTTTGGTCATGGTCGTACTCGGAAGGGCTGTGTGTTGTCAGCAATCGTAGTGTGAGCTTTTGCTGGCGCTGCCCTCCCTATGGTCTCTGTCTTTTGTTAAGGGATTTTTGTTGTTTTTTGTCACATAAATTCGTCTGGGAGTTTTGCTGTATCTTTTTTTGGGCCCAGCATTTTTTACTAATGCTAAGCCAAACAAAATGTTCTGCCTACGCCACTGACGGGCCTTCAGAACAGTCTAGTAGTCGCAGGGGGCAGTAAGACACAAACACACAATTGTCATAGTAGGTTTAAAGGTAAATTAAATATGTATGTAAATATCTGCATGACCATACAAACATAGAACATAATTTATCTTATAGAAATACTGATATCAAAACATTTCAGGTTCAACCTCCCTCCTTGCAATGTATGTTTAGGCCATGGGGAGCCTAATCCCTATGATCTTCTTATTTTAATTAGCTTTTTAATGTTTTATGTTGAGAGCAGTAATTTAGCTTTTATTTTAGAATGTTTTTCCAAACATTACATATGAAACTCAAATTTGCACCAGCAATTCCGATTAAAATCATAAGTTAATCATAATGTTCTCAGTCCATTTAGTTAGTCCTGTCAACAAAATTTTTCAAAACTCAGGCTTTTAAACATCAGAGAAACTGAAATAATTAAAAGAAAAATATACATCCAAGTGGCATTAACTTCCTTGCGCAGTAATGTGTCTTCTCCATCTTGTCCCTTGCCTTGCGTGGCTCGCCATCGTAGTATTGATCTCATCTTCAAATGTATTGTCCGTGTCCGACTGAATATTCAGTTCAATGCAAATACAGTTTGTGTAATATATACAAAGCTGAGAAAGGAAATCATCAACTGGGTCTTCTCTATTAACAAAAATAAATCCAACAGTGGAAATGCTAATCAATCGCTCATACTCGGGAGCTAACACCAACAGATTAAAATAATATCAATGTCCGTAGCTGCAATGACAATCATAAGAAAAATCCCATAAAGCTATATACAGCTCTGGAAAGAATTAAGAGCACACTGCTCCGGTTTCTTTCCTTTCCAAAAAAGTCAAAAAGGATGGTATTGAGTGAGGAACAGAAGGATTAAAATTAAGAGACCACTGAAAACTGAACACTTTTGTTCCTCACTCAAAACCTTTTAAACTTTTTAGGAAGGAAAAAAAAGGTCCAGTAGTCTCTTAATTTTTTCCAGAGCTGTACACTGATGGAGATTAACCAAGTTGTTGACTAAATGTGTGAAATTAAATTCAATGTTTCTCATAATCTTTTGGAGTCGTGTATAAAATGCAGTCAAAAAGGCGCTAAAGGTTTTTCATTAGTATGTCACACCAACTGTTGAACATGGAGGTTGTTCAGGAGTTCTTGTGATGTATCCAATGTCGGCAACTTGCACAGTGTGAGTGGCACCCTGAATCAAAATGACTTCCACAGCATTTTGATGCTCCATTTAATACCCTCTGGCTAAGCCTCGGTTTGGGGTGTCTGGGCATACTCCCCAGAAAAAATTTTCATTATGTGTTTTGAGAGTAAAATGGGTGAAATATTAATCAAAAATACGTTTATTTTGGTCAAGGTTGGCTAAAAGTACACATCTCATAGTTTGTGTTAGCACTGATCTAATTACTTAAATTCTATCCAAGTGATTACAGTCCACTCCATCCAACACAAACAAAAAGCACAAAAACAGCCCAAAATTCCTAAATTCTTTTGTAAGCTAGGCTTATAGTTAATAGTAAATCTTCATGCAGTACATTGAGGGAAAAAGTATTTGATCCTCTGCTGATTTTGTACATTTGCACACCAACAAAGAAATGATCAGTCAATCATTTAAAGTTAGGTTTTTTTGAACAGTAAGAGACAGAATAACAAAAGAAAATCCAGAAAAACGCATGACACAAATATTATAGCATTTTAATGTGTGAAAGTATTTGATCCCCTCTCAATCAGAAAGATTTCTGGATCCCAGGTATCTTTTATACAGGTAAAGAACTGAGATTGGGAGCACACTCTAAAAGAGGGCGCTCCTAATCTCAGTTTGTTACCTGTATAAAAGACTTATGTCCACAGAAGCAATCAGTCAACCAGATTCCAAACTCTCCAATATGGCCAAGACCAAAGATCTGTCCAAGGAGGCCAGGGACAATATTGTAGACCTACACTAGGCTGGAATGGGCTATAAGACCAACCAGCTTGGTGAGAAGGTGACAACAGTTGTTATGATTATTCGCAAATGGAAGAAACACAAAATAACTTTCAATCCCCCTCGGTCTGGGGCTCCAGGCAAGATCTCACCTCGTAGAGTTGCAATGATCATGAGAATGGTGAGGAATCAGCCCAGAACAACACGGGACCATTTTGTCAATATTCTCAAGTCAGCTGGGACCATAGTCACCAAGAAAACAATTGGTAACACACTACGCCGCGAAGTACTGAAATCCTGCAGCGCCTGCAAGGTCCCCCTCTTCCAGAAAACACATGTACAGGCGTGTCTGAAGTTGGCCAATGAATATCTGAATGATTCAGAGAAGAACTGGGTGAATGTGTTGTGATCAGATGCGACTAAAATCGAGCTCTTTGGCATGAACTCATCTCGCTGTGTTTGGAGGTGGATTGCTGCATATGATCCAAGAACACCATTCCCACCGTCAAACATGGAGGTGGAAACATTGCGCTTTCGAGGTGTTTTTCTGCTGAGGGGACAGGACAACTTCACCGCATCAAAGGGACAATGGACCATGTACCATCAAATCTTGGGTGAAAACCTCCTTCCCTCAGCCAGGGCATTGGAAATGGCCAAGGTAACAAAGGAGCGGCTCAAGAAGAAGCACAATGTCCCGAGTGGCCTAGCCAGTGTCCAGACTTTAATCCCATAGAAAATCTGTGGAGGGAGCTGAAGGTTTGCCTCAAAAATGTAATGACTTGGAGATGATCTGCAAAGAGAAGTGAGACAAAATCCCTCCTGAGATCTGTGCAAACCTGGTGGCTAACTGCAAGAAACCTCTTATCTCTGTGATCTAAATCCCCTCATTAAAATGCAAATCAATGTATTTTTTGTTGTTATTCTGTCTCTCACTGTTCAAATAAACCTATCATTAGAATTATAGACGGATAATCTTTTTCTAGTGGGTAAAAATACAAAATCAGCAGGGGATGAAATACTTTACCCCTCACTGTATCTACAGCTCTGGAAAATATTTAAGTTTTTGAGTTTTGAGTGAGGAACAGAAGTGTTTTTTTGCAATGGTCTCGTAATGTTAACCATTCTGTTCCCCAATAAAAACCTTAAATTCCAACTTTTGGGTTTTGATCTACAATAAGTAGAAATCATACGAGAAATAATCAACTAGATATCATACGACATGAACAATCACATTGAGAAGGTTTAAAGTAACCAGGCAAAAGTAAATGCATTGCATACACATCCTATTTTTTACTATTCTTTATTTGACTCCAATTATCTCAACAGTAACTCTCAACAGGCTCAGGGGAATTTAAGATTGTGTCTTGATTGTTAAATACTGTCATACGGTCCGGGGTATGAGGACAGATAGGCAGAGGCAGAACGGCTGTTTGGATAATAATCCATGTTTAATGAAAATGAACAAAAGAAACAAACTTACAACTTAGAGCAGACTCGATGACTGGGCGTAATGTAGCCTACGGCTGACAACCAAAATGAACCACACGACCGTGTGGAAACATTGAACATAAATAGGT
>JACXGJ010007040.1:16955-32079 GCA_016801105.1 Esox niger | reverse complement strand
ACACATCACCCTTACTCTTACCCTAATCTAACACCTAAACCTGACACATCACCCTTACTCTTACCCTAATCTAACACCTAAACCTAACACATCACCCTTACTCTTACCCTAATCTAATACCTAAACCTAACACATCACCCTTACTCTTACCCTAATCTAACTCCTAAACCTAACACATCACCCTTACTCTTACCCTAATCAAATACCTAAACCGAACCTGACGCATCACCCTTACTCTTACCCTAATCTAACACCTAAACCTAACCCCTAATGGCCATACCCAAAAGTAATGTGGTTGATAACATTAATCACAATATTACATTTTACTGTATCTTATCTCTAAGCTGCCATACACAGACTATTTTCAAGTACATAATTACCGTAGAACAATATCAGACAGCTTGACAATGCCAAACATAGTAAATTTCAAGCATCATAACACATCGTTGCATTTAATGATATTAAAAATCTGGGAGCTACTGCATCATCACAATAAGAATATTATTTCTTATCATTCGTTTCTCATCTCATGCTCTCTTCACATGCCACTCTCCATCCTCCTCTCACCCCCTCCCTTTCATGCCCTCTTTTCCCATCCTTCTCTCCTCCCATCCCCTCTCATTCTTCTCTTCTGTTACCCCTCTCAACTCATCCCCTCTCCTTTATCCCTCTGTCCTGTGTCTCCCTTGTCACTCTTGTCACTCTCCTCTCGGCCCCTCTGCTTCTCCTCCCTCTCTCCTCTCATCCCTCTCTCCTCTCATCTCCTCAAATTGTCTTCCCGTTCTCATCTCCTCTCCTGTCTGACTGTCAAGCCCCCGCCTTCATTTCTCTCTCATCTGTCTCATCCTTCTCTCGTCTCATCGTCTCTGTGTCCACCCCCGGTCCTCTCATCCCTCTCCTCTTTGACTCTCCCAGGCATCTCTCTCCTCTCATCCCTCTCTAATCCCCTCTTCTCTCAGCCCTCACTCCTCGCGCTGTCCCTCTGGCATTTAGATGAGAAATAATGCCGAATGCAGAGATGCTATAGTTATGAGTAGTGGCCTTAGAGGCCTCTACTGTGTGTGTGACTCCATGATTAGTGGGCTGCTTATGGTTGCACAAATGCGGCTTTTCCCTACACAGTTGGCTGAGCAAAGAACCTCTGTTTGCTTGTTCGTGTGTTCGTATGTGTGTCTGTATGGACAGTAGTTCAGAAATAGGCTAAACCAACTAAGCCCGCTGTTCATACTGGCGTGTCCTCCACACAGTGTTACAAAAAAGGGTTATGAACCACCGTCACCCAGGTGCCTCAACAGTGTGTTAACCCTTTGAACTAACTCCTAGCGCTAGGGAGCTAACAAAATGCCTCAGGCCTATGGCAATTACAGCTCACCAGTCCACATCTACTGTTTTATGTAATACTATATTAGAGGTTGTATTGATTAACTCAGTTGTAAGGTACTATCTGTAGCAAAGTCGATGGTTCAGTGCCCACAGAGATAACCTAGACATTATGACAAGTTGTCTAAAAGCCCCCGATCCTCTTTCTCTCTCTGCCTGCTCTGTCTTGCTTTTTCCACTGTCTATCGCTCTCTCTCTCATTCTATTGCTATCTGTCCATCTCCATCTCTGTAATAAGACATATTCTTTCATGCTTCCCCTAGTAACAGTATAGGGCCGATTAATTACAACACTATTAATAACATCTTAACAAGGTTTTCGGCACTGCTTCTTAGGATAATGGTGTAAATCATTCACTATGTAAACACGTTTTTTGATGAAGGTGTGTGTGCATCTTTGCTGGTGCGTATGTGTTTGTGTGTGTCTCTGTATTGGTCTCTGTGTGCATTTGTGTGTGTGTGTGTGTGTGTGTGTGTGTTGTAATATGCAAACTATAATCAGAACAGGCCTGTATCTTTGCTTTGTCGGACCATCATGAAAGCAGAGACACACACACACACACACACACACACACACACACAGCAACATTCCCAGTCAAACTTCATCTGATGAACTCTAATATTAGAAACGTGTTGTTTATAAAAGCCCCCCTGGGCTGCAGGTGTGGATGAGGAGGAAGGAATTAATAGAGAAGAAATCAAATGAAGACAGAAGTGGAATAAAGGAGCAATGGAGGAGAAATAGAGAAAAATAAAGGTGGGATAGGGGAGGAATTATAGTAGTTTGGATTAATACATGTTTAATAGAGAATAAAGGAGTAGGAGGAATAAAGAAGAAATAAAGGTGCAATACTGGAGTAACAGATGGGGGAATAAAGGTGGAACAGTGGTGGAAAAACAGAGGTGGAACAGGATTAGGCTTTCTTTAATCTTATTGTATAAAACCCTGAGGTCCTGTACTTCTTCCTTGTCCTTTTTGTCTCTCCTGACTCATTCTTGATGCTCCCCCCAATTCCCCTTTCTCATGTCTTTCTCTGTGCCTCTTTTCCTCCATAGTTTCATAACCTCCAGGAGTTGAGGCACAGTGCATCCCTGGCCACCAAAGTGTTTATCCAGAGAGACTACAGTGAAGGAACCGTCTGTCGCTTCCAGACCAAGTTCCCCTCTGAGCTGGATAGCAGGGTGAGCACACACACACACACACACACACACACACGCACACACGCACGCACACTTGTTTTTATATAGTTGTTATGTCCTAGGGATGTCTCACTAGTCATGATTTGCTATGTTCACTGAAACTTGTGAAGACATCTGGACAAAACTAGTATAGTAGTACATCCTAACGCACACTCCCAGACCCACACAGACACCACACACCCACACACACACACACACACGCACACAGACACGTACGCAAGCTTTTATAGACCATATGCATGCAGTCCTGTCAGGGATTTCAAACGCGGAGCCTTGAAACACCTTGGACAAATTCATAATTCAGAACAGTTGGTACCGATGGTCCAGTCACGTATCGTATACACACACCACAGACGGACTGGATAGCAGTCACCCAGCTGTCCACCGATTACTGCTCTCTCAAACAATAGTCATGTGTGCCTACAACACAACCGATTTCACCGCGTCAAACCAACAGAAACATCCACCGCTAGGGGGCGCTAGGTTTCAGCGCCGCGGGGGACAACTACCCGCTGAAAGGAATTCAGTCTGGCATAGCGCAACCGAGGGCATTGTGCTGGGAGCTCCTCTGCAAAATCCTAGCATATCGAGTGAAGGAGTGATCGAGGGCTCGAATTGTTCAGTTTGAGGTTCAGCCAATGTATTAAAACGCCGCTTTTAAAGCAGAAACTATAGAACTGTCAGTCAGGATGGGTATATTTGGCGCTGTAAGATGCTGCTTCGAGAAGAAACATTTCGATATTTTACACATTGCTAGTGGTCTTTGTCTCTTCCCTTTCTTCTCCCGTTTCTAGAATTGGAGCCTTTCAACGTTCTTTAGTCCACCCTTGAATGCCACACGGGACGCGGGAGGGTCTAAATCAGTCAGAAACCAGGGTGTTTTGGGAGAACAGAATGTGCCCGGTGGGGGGTGATGTGTTTTTGCAGGGCTGTGTGTGCGCGTGCGTGCGGGTGGAAGAACAGCTTGTGTGTCATGGTGTAGTTCAGCTGAAAGCCTCACGCTGGCATACATATGGTGTGTGTGTGTTTAGATCGAGCGGACCCTACTGGAGGACACGGTGAAGACACTGAACACATACTATGCGGAGGCAGAGAAGATGGGAGGCCAGTCCTACATGGAGGGCTGTCTGGCCTGCGCCACAGCCTATATCATCTTCCTCTGTATGGAGACGCACTATGAGAAGGTACCACAAAACGCACTCACTGTCTGCCCTCCACTCCTTCACGAGTCAGGCTCTGTTCTGAGAGGGATGAGCAAAATGGGAACATCTTGGTTTGTTCTCCGGTCAATCCTCATGCCAAGACACGTCGTGCTGGCTGAAGCATAGTGTAGCTTATTCAGCTGCTTTGTTTGATGTTATGTTAGCCATCTTAGCATAGCATGTTATTGTTAACTTGCCGCGTTAAAGTAACATAATTTATAAAGGCTGATTTTAGCGATTGCTTGCCTTCCATGCTCATGTAGACATTTACAATACTAATGTACCATGCTTCTGCAGACCTTAATTCAACCATTTATTTCAGCTTAATCATGCTCAGTGGGGCATCATAAACCAGGTTTGGACCCTAATAACACATGGCTAAAATTGTTTGTGTTTGAGATATATTTTGCAGGAACAAATTTATAATACCAATACCTCTGGGCTTTGGGGTGTCCAAATGTCCTTACTAGTGTAGCAACCCCAGGGCAAAGAGAGCAAGCAACAACAGGGTTGGTACACCGTGGCTAAGAAAAACTCCCTAATAGGGTTGAAACTTAGGAGGAAACCTAAAGAAGAACTAGGCTCTGAGAGGTGGCCAGTCCTGTTCTGGCTTTGCTGGGTTCAAATATTAAGAACACAAATTGTAATAATGAATAAATACACGTTGGCGGTGTCCAGAGTCTATAAAACACAATCTAAAGTCAGCTGTAATAATATTTTATACATGATTTTATGTATCTGAAATACATTTATTGTAACGGCTCGGGTGCTTGACCCAAAGGCAGACAGGGACTCGGTCTTGTATAAGTGGAACACGTTTTAATTTTGGATAGGCAGGAGCAGGTCGGGGGCTGAAATTTGGTACACGGATCGGAGTAAGGGAGTACAGACAGAGAAAAAGCAGACTCTTGGTTGGGGACTGGCAGTAGGTCAATACTAAATGTATCTGTGAATCAGGCAGGAAGTCTGCAGACCGGAACGTAGTCAGGGCCGCCAGGAGGTCAGTACACAGGTAGACAAGCGAAGAGAACTAGGAGACACACAGGGAATGACCCGTTGGCATGGGAACACAAGACGAACAGGCACCGGACAGACAGAGGGCACAGGTTAGATACATAGTGGGTAATCAAGAGAACCGGGAACACCTGGGAGTGAGGATGATGAGAACAGACAAGGTGTGACATTAGGGGTATATTTTCATTCTATCATGTATTTTATATTCCTGTAGACATGTTTTTTTGAGGAGACAATACTACAGTTTGAAATTCAGCCATATTATCAATCTACATCAAAGTTGTTGGTTGTTTTTGTACGCATTCTTGCGGATAGAAGTAACAAAGTCAGAAGGAACCAAGACACATTGTCATTCATGTTTTAGCCAAACAGAAGGGTCGTCTCTGCTCTCCTTTCAAGATTTGTAAGATAATATCTTCTAAATACAAGATCTGCCGAAACATGGAGCTCAAGAGATCGTTATCGGCTATGTAAGAAGCTGTTTGTAGGAAGTTTATTTATTCTTGAATGAATAAGACTTTAGTAAATGACAGATGATAATGATAACTTAACCACCCAGGAAGACTACGTGTGTGTCTCTTTGTCTCTGTGTCTGTGTGTGCGTATGTGTGCGTGTGTGTGCGTGCGTGTGCATGCATAAGTGTGTCTGTGTTTCTGTAAATGTTAAAGCCAGCTCAGTGATTTGAAGGTAACTGTGTTGATCCAATGGCACTTGTCGAAAGCACTCAAGAGAACACTCAGTGCCAACACAATGTAAACACTCTGTGCCAATACAATGTAAACACTCAGTGCCAACACAATGTATACATTCTGTGCCAACACAATGTAAACACTCCGTGCCAACACAATGTATACACTCCGTGCCAACACAATGTAAACACTCAGTGCCAACACAATGTATACACTCCGTGCCAACACAATGTAAACATGCAGTGCCAACACAATGTATACACTCCGTGCCAACACAATGTAAACATGCAGTGCCAACACAATGTAAACACTCCGTGCCAACACAATGTAAACATGCAGTGCCAACACAATGTAAACACTCAGTGCCAACACAATGTAAACACTGAGTGCCTCCAGCGCTATAGAGCGTCTGCAAACCACCTTGACACTTTACCAAACAACGCGATAACCCCGAAAGACTGCATTCACAACAATCCCCAAAGAAAGCCTCCAAATTACAAATCCAAGGTTGGAAACATAATTCAATCTAATCGAGAGAAACGTTTACAAATAGTCATAGTAAAACACTTTTGTGTCATGCACAATGATGCAGAATCTCACGTAAGGAGCACCAAACCTGGACCCCTGGGCAACGGAAACAAGTAATATGGTCGGATGAGTGACCTTCCCCCATTTTTCCTATGCCTAGACAGGTTTATGTTTGGAGAAACCAAAACATAACATGTTTAACATGGTGGGGGATCCTTAATGAAATGGGTGGGGTCATTGGATCTGAATATTGTCCTGCATGGTCGTACCACAGGCAAGGAATCCAAGGAGGCCATTGTAAAGCGCCAGGTGTTCTCTATGGTGCTTACACTGCTCCCTCGTGATGTTCCAGTACTCCAGGATGACAATGCCCCATACACACCGCTACACGAATTCAAGAGGGGTTTATGAACCCCAGGGTGACTGGTGATTGTGGAGGCTTTCTATTGCCTTCATATCACCAGATATGAACATATTTTTACCTTTATGGGTTGGTGTTTATGTTACTATGTTTACACCCTGAATTTTTTCGCAACGAAAATCGGACTACGGTATAGACTGCCTGTGTGTGTGTGTGTGTGTGTGTGTGTCAGCTTGGATGGGTGAGAGTTAGTGAGTCTATGTATATCCCTGAAGAGTGTCTCTCATTCATACACACGAGAATGTCTTTCTCCTGCTCCCCCTCTTTCCCCCGGACTCTCACAGGTATTGAAGAAGATCTCAGGGTACATTCAGGAACAGAATGAGAAGATCTACGCCCCCAGGGGTCTACTACTAACAGACCCGATAGAGAGGGGCATGAGAGTCGTATCCTTTTACGTTGTACGATGGTTAACCCTCTACTAATAACAGACACTCTCCTACTGTAGTCTCAGAATCATGTTTTATAGGGATCGGGGGTTAGGCGTCTAAGAATCCATTGTGATTGGTTCAGTAGGGATCAGGGTGACGTTTTGATTGGACGGATTCATAGGCGACGTCTTTGTCAGCGTAGTGTACCGCGATTCCTCGCGTGTGCGCGTGCTGCCAGTATTATCACCCTGGAAGGCCTAGGCTCCTTAAGCGCTGCGCTCCAGATGGAGGTGAGCGTGTTCGAGGACCGTGGCTCCAGCGGCTCCAGCCTCAGCAGCAGTGCGACGTCGGGCGGCAGCGCCCAGCGATGACTGGAGGATCAGCCCCGGGGCTACGGCTACGGCTACGGCTACCGCCACCACCCCCACCACAGAGCCAGCGGATCCCTCACCAACATACGCATGCTGAAACATGAGAGCACGCGCTTCTGAGCGTACATTATACATGCACTTTCTCCAGTTCTTTGCATGGAAGTACATATGATACAGGAAGTGGATATTGATTGTATTTACTGTCTGTAGTTCTGAGACAGAGATGGGGGGGGGTCAGGATCTTCAGGCTACGGTCAACAGAGGCAGCCGAAGCACTAAAAGGCCATGAGCCAGATGTAATGAAATATGTAGCGCCTAAGCAGAGAAAAACGCTCCTTGGTGTGTTTAAAATTTGTGGATAAAATAACCCAGGAATGTCAGTGTGCTCACAGTGTGCGATTAGGACCCACATTTCAGTCCATTTTCCCAACTGTCGACTCATTTACACATTAGCATTCTTCTATGTCAGCATTCCATGAGTTTAAACAGGAGCATTATTCCATAGACAATAAATCAATGTCATTTGAATTGGCTTCTACTGCGTAAGCTGACATTCAAACTTGACCAGGGAAAACCAACGGTTGTCAGTAGAATGGGTTATTTTGGAGCAGTAGTAGTGTAGCTGTCATCATTTTATTTATGCTGGCAATACCACATTTACCCGCAATGTTCTGGATTTTTCTTAAAAGCATTGCGAAAATTAGTCAATACCAACATGTCCTGTCCTGTTTGCACTTCCTGGTTCATCACTGTACGTGTGTGGTTCTGTGTGCATTGCAATTCCTGGTTCATCACTGTGCATGTGTGGTTGTGTGTGCTTTGCAATTCCTGATTCATCACTGTACGTGTGTGGTTGTGTGTGCTTGGCACTTCCTGGTTCATCAGTGTGCGTGTGTTGTTGTGTGTGCTTTGCACTTCCTGGTTCATCACTGTGCATGTGGTCGTGTGTGCTTTGCACTTCCTGGTTCATCAGTGTGCGTGTGTGGTTGTGTGTGCTTTGCACTTCCTGGTTCATCACTGTGCATGTGGTCGTGTGTGCTTTGCACTTTCTGGTTCATCACTGTGCGTGTGTGGTTGTGTGTGCTTTGTACTTCCTGGTTCATAAGTGTGCGTGTGTGGTCGTATGTGCTTTGCATTTCCTGATTCCTCAATGTGCGTGTGTGGTTGTGTGTGCTTTGCACTTTCTGGTTCATCACTGTGCATGTGGTCGTGTGTGCATTGCACTTCCTGGTTCATCACTGTGTGTGTGTTGTCGTGTGTGCTTTACACTTCCTGGTTCATCACTGTGCGTGTTTGGTTGTGTGTGCTTTGCACTTCCTGGTTCATCACTGTACGTGTGTGGTTGTGTGTGCTTTGGACTTCCTGGTTCTTCACTGCGCGTGTGTGGTCATGTGTGCAATCATGTTTATGGTATGACTGGCTAGTTTCTTTCACATGTACTTGGCCAGGACTTCAAACGCTGTCCATTGAAACACCTTGGATTGTATATCCATCGTCATTCAGAGATTTGGGTACTGGTGATCCACATCGCCACACACACACTTAAACACACACACAAACACACACACACACACACACACACACAGGGACATGTGAAAACGCTCAATCTCAACCACACACACCTGTGGCCACTGGCCTTGCGTTCCTACACTCAACGTCCTGGCATCCCAAAATCCAGCCGGACCAGGTGGTCTCAGGTCTCTCACACACACACACACACACACACACACACACACATCGGCTGTCAGGCACATACTTTTGTTCTCTTTTCTCTCTCCTTTCTCTGTCTCCCTCTCTTATTCTCTCCCTGCCCCACACAGACAGCCAGGCAGTGTTCTCTGTGGTTTCAGCTCATTGGACTCACAAGCAAACCTCCAGCATTTTCAAGCCATGCTATCCCCTTCCCTGGCCTGAACAACTGCTAAACAGCCCAGCTAATTGCAGATTGTTCATTTCTCCAAACGAGGCCTGTACAATGTTTATTTGGTTTATTTAGACAGATGTGGTTTCCAGAGAATTTACTCAATGTGGTTTTTACACTACATCTGTATAATGGCTGTTCTCTGGTCTTTCTTATAGGGACCACTGGGTGTTAATGGCCAACCCCGCTGTGGTATATACAGACACACAACCCACAAACACAGAATACACACACACGCGTGCACGCACACAGAAACTTTGCATCCACTCACACACTCTCAAGTACCCACAGGAACAAACAGATTATTGAGCCTTTCACACTTGGACATAACTGACTGCCTCTGCTTGGGAGCGAGAAAGATCATTTGAATAGGTTTAAACTGATTACAATTCTCTATGCCAGCTGGGTCTGACTGGGTTTTCCTCTGTGGGTACTTGGCTATCACAGTGAACCATAGACACTGATTAAAGAACATAAAGGAATATCTCCATGGGTTTAACTACTGTGTTATCAAACCACACAATGAGACTTCAAAGCAAGTGGCTGAGTCCATTTAATCTGGGCAAGATGTAGCTGTTCTCACCCTCAGTCTCTCTCTGTCTTTCTCTATCTCTCTGTCTAACATACACGCACACTCACATTGTATGAATAGCAACAGTACTCAACAGTTTTAGATTATAGTAATGCGGTAATAGCAACAGTAATCTATAGTTGTAGATTAGAGTAATGCAGGAGTAATAATCTCAGGATTAGTAATCCCATTCGTACATTCACATTTCTCAGAAAAAAAAAACACCATCAAGAAGAAAGTTCTTATGTTTTCTGTCTCCCATTGCCATCCCCCAGTGTTCACTACTGTTTTTTTCCCACTTCATACGTGATACGCAGTTACCACCCTCTAGTGTTTGACCTGAGGAAGTTCTTCCAATGTTGTCCATCATCTCAGGTCAATTTGGTATGCACCGTTGATGATCATGGTTAGGATTGACGATGAGTATTCAAATTCCAGATTTGTTTTAAAGCGCCACCTTCAGAATCCCACTGATGAGCAGACGTGCTTCTTAATCCTCGTATGAACAACCCAGCTAGAGCACACCGTCCAAATATTAGCTCAGATCAGCTTGGCCAGGCTTGTTGTGCGGCTTCCGTTGCTTTGATACCTTCTGATTCTGTTCTCTGATAAGCCTCCTGTACTTTCGATGCCTTCATGTTTCACCTCTGTGGATTGGTTACCCAACCTGGGGCTGACTGATCAATAGAAAGTCACTAGACTGCCACTGAGCCAACCTGTGAGCTCTTGGTGTCTGAGTGGACGTGTAAATAGTCTTTGAACTTTTCTACATGTAGATGCAGTTGCTTCCCTCTAGCCATGGTAGAAATAAAGAAATGAACAATATTCTATGGTGCTTTCAGACCTCTATTCAACTGCATTTTGCCCAGCAATTTGAATGATAATGACATTGTTTTTTTCTACCATGGCAATATACTCTGTAAACTTGAGATGTATTTCAAGTCTGGTGATCGATTTGAGTACTCAAGTATTGTTATGGTGTAAAGCAGTAATGATGGTGGAAAAGATGATGATGATAAATAAATGATACTCAGGTTAGAAGTGAAAGGTGCCAAATATATACAGTACCAGTCAACAGTGTATACACTAACTCATTCATATATCTTTAGTTTTAGTTTCCACATTGTAGAATAATAGTAGAGACATTACTATGAAATAACACTAAAAAAGTGTTAAACAAATCATAGATCATAGATTTTATGTATACACTCTCATGATACCATGTAGAACCTAGTAGAACTTAATAAACATGAAAGAGTATGTGTGTCCGAACCTTTGACTGGTGCTGTATAAAAGAGAATATATGCATATATATGATTATATATACTGTATTGACTAACAAAATGTGTTTGGTGTAGCATGTTTATTGAACCAGCAGTGGCAATGTAGCATACTTACAATACAAAGGGACTTAAACTGTGTAATGAAAGACAAGGATATGCCGTCATAGTATTACGATGTTCTGGATTGTGAAGATGGAAGGGATGCACAGAAGAACAAGAGATCCTGCTAAAATGGCAAATCAAAACCATGAACTTTCAAAAAGTGATGATACCCAAGCGAAGATTTATCTGTTGAAATGCCATTTGAGTATGGTTTTGTGTAAAAATGGTATGTTTTGATATATGTCCTTAATAATCTTGTGAAAGTGAGAGATAATCCAGTTTTTGTGAAGGTGGGTCATGTTCATTAGCCACAAAACAGGAGAAGGTGGACAAAAACAACATTTACTAGTCCAGTTAAAAATGCTAATCCACATTTACGCTGCAAAACATTTAGCCACATTGTCTGTTTCTTGCCCTAATGGATACGACCCAGATGTTTGGTGATGCTGAGTTCCCAGCACGTTTCTGCATCCACAACTTGTCGTTGTCTTACTGTTGGCAAGGCAACAGTGTATCATTGTGTTGAGCAAAGTAGTGAGGTACTGTGCTTTGTGTTGCTTAGGAAGAAAGAACATGAACTGGAGCAGGGAGGGATACCTACGAACTGCTTGTTTTTCTTTACTGACGCAAAAAGTTTTGATGTGAAGAATTTGAGCAGGGCTAAGATTTTTAGCGTTACTGCTGAAAGACTTTCTTCTCTTTATGAAATGATCTTCATTATAGGGATCTCCAAAGAGTTAACAGGACTCATTTCTGCTGCAACAATAACTGCAGGATCTTATAACTTAGGACTGTTTACGTATTTACAGAATCATATTTACATATTTAGCAATTTAAGAGTTATGTATTTAACTTTTTTTCACAAAGATTATTTTCATTGATGTGAGTCTACAAGGAAACAGTTTGAACAGTCACTGGAAGATAAATAAAGTGTTATTACTTAAAGGATTGATTTATTGTGACAAGCTCTTGTTTATGTTGTGTGTTTGTGTGCGTAGTAAAACAAGTGTGTGAGTGTGTCCAAGCTATACTTCATCCATGGGAATAACCTTAGGCATTAGTTGTTTAGCTAGATTCCATGTTGTCCTTCAGTAAACACAATGGAAAAAGTTCATCTGAGGTAAGATGAAACTTCTCTTTTAGTTTCCCTATATTTCTCCCCCTCAGCACATTTTTCCCTCATACTTTACAAAATATCCTCCCTCTTTTTTTTTCTGTCTCTCATTTCTGATTCACTCTCTGTCTCTTAACCTGTCTCTGTCTCTCTTTCTGGCACTTTCTTCTCAACCTCACTCCCTTTTAACTTCACACTCCAACCTTTCTCACTCTCAGTTTCTATTTCAACCTGTCTCTCTATCTACGTCAACCTATGCCTAATCTATCTCTTAGCATCTAGAACGAGCTCACATTCCCTCTTCCCCGCTATCCACCATTTATACTTTTGCTCGTTCTCTAAACTTCTCAAAAAACCTCACAATAAATGTATTACAAAAGTGATAATAATAATCAAATATTTTCCTGTAAGATTCCATTACACACACATTTCTTAACATCTCTCCCTGTCACTGAAACTCTTTGGTGACATGAGAAATGGTGTAAAGAGAAAAGGTATCATTGTATATAATATACAGTACCAGTCAAAAGTTTGGACACATATTCATTCAAAAGTATTTCTTAGTTTCATTATTTTCCACATTATGGAATAATTGTAATGACATCAAAACAATGAAATAAAACATGGAATCAGGTACTAAAAAAAAGTTATAAACAAATCAAAATACATTTTTATTTTAAAAAAATCTATCTTTCGCCTCAATGCATAGTTTCAGCATTCTCAAAATCAGCTTTGTAAGGTTTCACCTGAAACATTTTTCCTACAGGGTTCGAGGAGTTCCCACATATAGAGCAGGCTGCTTTTCCTTCCCCGTGAGTTCCAACTAGTGTAATGCCAAACCATTTCACTTGGGTTGAGGTCAGGTGATTGTAGAGGCCTGGTCATCTGATGCCGCACTGTCTCTCATCTGGGTCACGTAGCTCAACACAGACTGGAAGTGTGCTTGGGTCATTGTCCTCTTGAAAAACAAAATGGCTGGTCCCACTATGTGCAAGCCAGATGGGATGGCGTATCGCTGCAGAATGCTGAAGTAGCCATGCTGGTTGAGTGTGCCTTCTAAATACATGGCAGACAGCAAATCGTCCTCCACACAATAACACCTCCTCCTCCGTGCTTCACAGTGGGAACCATACTTGCAGAGATCATTCGTTCACCCACTCAGTGTGTCACAAAGACACGCCAGTTGGAACTAAATGTCTCATATTTGGACTCATCTGACCATTTCTCGTGTTCCTTTGCTCAAGCAAGTCACTTCTTACTGGTGTCCTTCAGTGGTGCTTTCTTTGAAGCATTTCAATCATAAAGGCCTGATTCACGCAGTCTCCTCTGTGAAGTATTCATGTTACTTGAACTCTGTGAAGTATTTATTTTGGCTGCAATCTGGGCTGGTAACTCTAATGAACTCATCGACATGAGATCCATGAGGATGAGTTCTATCACAGCGCTTGAGGGTTTTTGCAAGATAATGTTTCTGCACAGATAATGACGGACATTAGTTTATCTTTGCTTATTTGAGCTGCTGCTCTAATATGGACTACTACAGTACAGACATAATAATGGTCTTTTGTATACCAGCTCTACCTTGTTGCAATAGAAATGATTGTCTCAAATGCATTAAGAAATTTCACAAAATAACTTTTACCAGGCTCATCTGTCAACTGAAATGCATCACAGGTTACTACTACCTGATAAAGCAAGCCGGTTGAGAAACCTGGTCTCAGGGGACTACACAGACTATTTCACGTAAATCTTTGTCAGACAAATTCGTTAAGTAACGTTAGAGTAAAAATCCAGAAAAAACTAACAAATTTAGAGTTTGAAATCCGGGACTCAGCATATGGCTGCTCCACTCCTTTCTCCAAATGCGAAGTTCTTGTTTGAGGCAGTGAGTAGTGGGGTTACAACATGAATATGTTACAAGTGATTTTCTTTCTAACTTAAACCCTAACCTTAACCCCAATGCTGTGATATCTACTGTAAGCTTAACCCAAACTTTAAGCTTAACCCCAGTGCTGTGATATCTCACCTTAACCCAAACCCTAAACTGAACCCCAGTGTTGTCTTTAACCAAACCCCCAGGACTTCTCCCTAGGGAGGTGTTCCAGGCGTGTCCAGCTAGGAGGAGACCTTGGGGTAGGCCCAGGACTTGGTGGAGAGGTTATATCTCAACACTGGCCTGGGAACGCCTCGGGATCCCCCAGTCAAGACTGGCAGATGTGGCTCGGGAAAGGGAAGTTTGGGGTCCCCTGCTGGAGCTGCTACCCTGCGACCCGATACCAGATAAGCGAATGAAGATGATGATGACCTCTCAACCAATTTTTTCTTTCCGATGCGCTTTCGCTCTACTCCTAATGAATGTGAATTCCTTTTCCTTTTACTGTCACAAAATGTTAGCTTTATAAAAGTAATGATATCAAAGCATGCACAGTGATGATGGGGTTTTGTTACTTTTTTGTCTTGCTCTACAGTAGCTGCTCTGTTTGAATTTATCATGTATGTAACAACTGTCTTCCCAGAGTTCAATTTGGGAAACCTGCTCAGCACTTAAGGGCTCATATTGTAATCTTGGCTTTGTGAGATGGTGAAGACAGATAGATGGATATTCAAGGATCTGCTTTGGGACAGAACAGGATATTCGGACCATTGCCCTGTGTCGAGTGGTCATACACACACATAAACATACACTCCCAAATACACACACACACACACACACACATATAGTGACACACATCCACAAAACCACACACACACACATCTGCGCTATGACATTCACAGTCGCCCTGCTCCGCTCTGGGGCCAAATCATGATTGCAGATCACAGATGTGACAAGAGCGGACACGTCCGTCTATCTTTGTAATGAAGTTATGTGCTGTCGTGGTTCAAGATAAGTCATTCTAAGGGACTGACGCTGCTGGTTATGTCAGCTCAGTGTTTATACACACACACACACACACACA